>JAHDVE020002385.1:0-55044 GCA_022606495.2 Halesus radiatus | reverse complement strand
AAAACGTGGAATTACATGCCTTACTCCTTCGTGATAAATACTAAAATAGCCTGCATTGGAAGTGGTGTATGAGTGATATTGATCATGGGATTATTCTAAGCGTCATCATCTGCAAAACATCTTATGGAACTCGTATAAAACGTGGAATTATAAGCGTTATGTCATTGGGATAAATACTAAATTAGCGTGCACTACAAGTTGTGGATGTGTGGTTTTGGTTATCGGTATCACTGTATGGGCGGATGGCAGACACCCACTATGATGTTAGAACAATATCCAACCCAGGTTCATGGTATGTTTTTTTTAAACGATGAAAAAGATTAGAGAACCCGATTTCAACATAGTACGAGTATAGATGGTTTTGATATGCAATTCGCCTGCGGAATGGAAATTCTAAAGCCCTAATTCGATTTTGATTGTGGAGTGTAAGGAAGGAATGATGCGTATGTAGGTACTGTAAACTGCAAATGGTTTGTGTGTATTTTTATAGAGTTTTATGAACACACCTCAATACGAAAACATGTGCTGAGGGTTCACTTGTTTTAGTTAGTGTTAGGTGCGTGTTTCATTTCAGTTGTTCTCATTGGGTTAAAAATTTATAATAGTAAAAAAAAAACTAATTTTAATATAATGTAATTGCGTTGTGTTTGATGTTATTAAGGTCCGGCACTCAAAATTACACACTTTATAGTCTGCTGACGCAAGCAATACTACAAATGATTTGTATGTAAATTCTAGACGGGGTAGTTAGGAAAATGTCAAAAAATTCCAGTGAAGGCCTCCATGGTCGAGGGGTAAGGCTCTCGACTACGAATCCGAAGGTCGCGGGTTCAAATCCCGACGTGCGCAAGTAAATTCTATTTAATTAATTTGTGTTGTTTCACAATTAATTCATTTAAAATAATAGTGTATTTGCGCACGTTCCAGAGTGGAAGATACTCTCAGTATCGCCCTGGTGAAAGACCACCATTCAGAATTGAAACGTTGCTTGAAATGACTTTTAGCCGTGTTTGGTGACCATATCTGAATAGCCAGGTATTTCCCTATTTCCCTACCTTCCTCTTCCCCTTCTCCTTCTGCCTCACAACATTCCCCAATCGGGAATGCAATCGTCTCACTGGCTCCAGACGGTTGGGAGCAGTTGGGACTCTTGTGCGGTATTCATATTAAAAAAAGTGAAAAAGTTCATAAAATGTAGTTTTTTCTTCTCTGCCTACCCCTGCGGAGAAACGGCGTGATGGATAGTTAGTTAGTATACTTTTTTACTTGTGTTGTTATTAACGAGACTTATCTTTATTTTGTTCCTAGGTTTTTGTAGTTTTATTAACCCAAAGTTTTTTTTACACATTGGAATCGGTAACACTTTTTTTGCCTGAGTATTCCTGAATGGTTCATTTTTATTTAAAATATTTATATATTTGTAAAGTTGCGCGGTATAGGATTAGAGTATTTCGTTTTCTTACTTTAAATTAAATTAAAAAAAATAAATAATATAGACTAACACCACTCAACTGCACTTTAAACACCTCACCTTACAAATATTTTATATTTTTCATCAAGCTCATCAATTTAATATAATGTAATTAAATATTTTGTAAATGAAATCCTCAGCACGGGAAATCCCAGTGAGGATATCATTATTTGTTATTTTGTTATATAAAATAAGATAATAAAACATTATTATTATTATTAGTTGGTTTGGGCATGTAGAGCGAATGAACGAAGAGAGGAGTGTAAGGAGAATATATGACGCGAATGTGAATGAAAGAAGAATCCGGGGACGTCCGAGGAAGACATGGCACGATCAAGTGAATCAAATACTTGAGTCGGGCTATGTCAGAAGTCGGAATAACAGAAGGGAATGTATGAGACGTTGAATGAAAGTGAATCAAGCAAGAAGTGTGTGCCAAGATCGACTTGTTTGTCCGTCCTCTCTGCCTACCCCTGCGGAGAAACGGCGTGATGGTTAGTTAGTTAATTATTATTATTAAATTCTTCAAATACAACTTCGATTTATATGAGCGCGAGATAAAATCTCTAAAATATCTACTGCATCCCTAATTTTTACAATCCAATATCCAAGTATTTGTACAATAATCACGGAAACAAATGGAATTTTTTCTACAATAATAACCAATCGATTATTCGCCGCCATCAATCCTGTTTTGTACTGGTGTAAAAACTTACGTGGAGGAGTTATAATGATTTTATGATATGATTTATTTGTGTTACCTCTTCATTTCCCTTGCTCTGCGATCATCCCACTATATTATATTATTATTATTATTGCGGCTAAATTAATGCTGTATCATTATTACCTTGAAATTAAATTCGTCTACCTGTATTCTGCATAGGATAATTAGTTACCTTGCATAAACGGTACACCCTCGTACTATATTATATTATTTATTTAAATACCATGATGGAAAATAGCCAATAACATAATAATGGTTTGTAACGCAGAGCAAATAATACATAGAGATGCCCTTACACGCAAGAGAAACTAAGATAAGGGAGGCGAGCTAGGCGTGCCGCCAACTTAAGTAGAACAGTAAATAAGTAAAAAGGTTTGACTTGTTTCCAAAAACCGAGTATTTAGTTTGACTCTTTTATAAATGTTTTATAATTTGCTTACCGCAGTAATCACGCGAAAAAAACGTTTACGGTAGTGAACTAGGCTGATGCCTAAATGGGTGTCACGTGACCTTTGCGTCCAGTCGTCGATATGGTACGTTAGGCAAGTCTATTCATTCAGACGTCAATGGCCATGCACAGTCGCAACGCTCTTCATTTGTTCCTACACTTCCTATTTATTTCTAACAAATCAGAGGCTAATGTTTTTGTTTTCTTTTTTTTTCAGGTGAGATGAAAACCATTCTTCTGAAGATGCATCATTCAGGTAAAATAAAATATCACATGCACTGACGTAATGAGGCAGCATTTATTTAAAAAAAATGTTATGTAGCTCTTGCTGTTGTGCATACAAAAAAAATAAAAAAATAAATACGAGTATATACATTTTATTGAAATAACTTATTGAAGTTTACAAACTACATTGTAATAATTTATCGTTGAAAATACAACATATCACAAATGAAAATATGAAACAGAAAATAAAAAGGTAACGCTCGCATCTGGGAATCGAACCCAGGGCCTCTGTATTTCCGGACAACACCACCACTCAGCTAATGACTGCTATCTTTTTTTGTATGATTGCAAAGTTCTTCCAGAATATATTTGCAATCTAGACGGTGTCTCAGGAAATTCAGCCAAAAATAAGGGAATTGTTTGAGTATAATTTTGGTAATTCTTAAATGACAGATAACAATAGATCTCATTAACTCAGTGGTAGAGTGTTGTCTGAGTAAAACAGAGGTCCTAAGGCCAATTCCGGCACTTTTTAAGGATAAGTCGTTGTCCTTATCCTTAGGCTTAAAGACTTTATACTAAAGGACTTTTAGTATGCTTTGTATCCTGATGAATAAACCCCCCCAACCGAAATACGTTGATGTTTACATAATATTAAATAGTGGTTTTAACAAAACATTTCTCATTCATTTTTTTTTTTTCTGTTTCATATTTTCATTTGAGATTTGTTAATATTATCCAGCCAAAAATATTTGCTACGAGCTGTGTGTCTTATGTCACCACGAATGTAGGTAATAGGCATAAAATTCGCTTGGCAAGCTGAATCTAGAAATGTTTGTGTAAGCCCAAAAAGCGTGTTTTTATTTATTTTGTTAAGAATTCTATAAGAAAAAAAAATAATCAAGGCCGTCTTTCGCAATTAATCTTAGCTATAAAGTAGTATTTAAAAAAAAAACTATCTTTTTATATACGTTCAAATTTTTTATTGAAAATGATTTTTTTTGTAGTTAACCCTTTTATTTTTAACAACGTAATTAAGACTTTTGTTTTAATTATTATCAAATGAATTTCTAGGAAAAAGTTCAATTTATTTGTAGTTAATCGAAATCGGTCGTTTTGAAGTCCCGTTTTTATTTAAATCGGCTTGTATGTAGAACGAGCTCCCGGCATCTGTCTTTCTCCTACAGCCCCCTTTTTAATCCGCCTCACAACGTTTCCCAATCAGATAGCTATATACTTCCCCTGTATATGCTCTGTACCCGAAGGAGCACTCTTGCGAGGTATCACAAAAAGATAAATTGATCATAAGAAAGATGAAATCATTGAACGATTCCTGTTATTGTTGTCCTTAATTTGATAAATTGGATTAATTAAAAAAATTAAGGCAAACGGTTTCCATCAAATTGTGAAAAATTTATGTCAACTGCAAACGTATAGACAAAGAGAAGTGCGCACAAAATTCTCTAATTTTTTTTTAAATGGGTCCCGTTATAATAATTATTTTTAATGGTAATTTCATTTTCTTTTATTTTAGTTTACGTTTTCTTGACATTTTCGCTTTGAACAGACGAGATTCCGAGTAATTCGATTAAAATAAATATATTTCTTTTAACCTCACCCCAAAAGCTTGATTATCAATTTTTCTCTCATTTGTCTTGACCATAAAGCGGAAAATGTTTTTGTGTGATATCTGACGCAGGCAAAGCTACCGTTAAACCTCGGTCACACAGAGCGATTACAACGCTGCTATGTTTCCGCTAGTGATCGCTACTTCTCCTAGCTGCTATTAGAGACTCACAGGGAGCTACTGGAATATCTGGAACTGCGAGTAGGAATAAGAGTAAACTGTCAAAACTTTAACACCTCCCGGGTGACCACTTTGATACGCTTGGTTTTCGGTCTGTTATGGCGACGAGTAGAATTAAAGAGATAAACAGAGAAAAACACAAACAGTAATCAAATCAAACCAAAATGTCAGCTGTTTTTGTTGTTGTTGTCAGACGATGGTGGCGAAAATTGCTAAAGTAGTGTCGCCGTAACGGCGAAAACCGGCAACTATTATAGATAACGTGACTGCCTAGATCGCCCATTTGTCGCGATCAGAATTTAACCCTTACCACTCCTTTGTCGGGTGCCAGCCGACATCACTATTTGTACGCTACAACTCCGTTGTCGGCTGTCGGCCGACAATATAAGATATGCCCGCGCGGTTTATTTTCGCGCGCAAAACTTGACACGTGACGTTGTTTCTTGTGATCATTCGATAAAAAAACATTTAAATTCACGTTTTAATAAGATTTTGACTGTTTTCCGTTTTTGTTTTACTATAAAATAACCTTTTTGTAAATGCCTATCAATAAATTAATATTTTGACATTATTTAAATTAGAGTTGGCTGACAACAAATATTAAAAAAATAATTGAGTGGTAAGGGTTAACAATGTTCTAATGAATTAATTAAAAAATATACTTTGTTTTCACCACTTTATAAATATACAAAAATTATATATGAAATATAAATTATGTATTCATTTATTCCCGACAATGAAAGCATCGCTTTCGAAACGTGTAGATATTTATGTATATTCATAAAGTAGTGAAAACAAAGTATATTTTTTAATTAATTTATTAATAATGACGCCACAAAGTAAATACTTTGTTACATGAAACGATTTCTACGCTACTTTTTAAATAGCAGCGTTCTAATCGCCTTGTGTGAGTGAGGCTTAAGGCTTCCATAAGATGAATAATTAATCTATCTATCTCGTATTGCTATTTTTTGTCGACATAATAACAATTCTTGTATTGTCGTTTGAATCCAATTCGCACTCTCAAGATTTCATCACATTAGAGGTATAAGATCAAAGTGCTGTAACAATATTCCATGAACAACAACGGCTAGCATCTGTTCTAAAGATGTAATATCCGATGTCGTTTATCTCAAATCGCTTCGAATATCAACAATAATTGAAGAATGTGGGAACTATTTATGTCAGTTCGTGTATTTATGATAGATTTGCGATACATTTATTTTATTTTTTGGTATAAATTGACGAATGTTTTTGATAAGCTGAAAGAGATGAAGGATAATTCTAAGATCTTTTGTAACGAAGCATTTTCATGAATTCGTATTTGGCTTTATTTGAGCTTTTGACCGATTGAAGGAACCACCACATATTGCTGGCATATTTTCCGAATATTGCCCGCTCCTTCACGGGTCGGATGAATCAACATAAACCTCGTGCAATAAAAAAGCGTTATACCGAGATCGCTCCGTTAAATATACTTCTATTGGCGCCCGTACACGGGTCGATGCGGCGCGGGAGCGGTGTTGCGTTGTAGCGGTGTTGCGTACGTGGACTTTGTTGATTTCATACTGATCCGTGATGGAGCGGACAAAGCATGACCGCTGCACCGCATTTTGCTTTCTTAAAACTTTTGACAGATAGAAGTTACCAAAAATTGTCATCGTAGTTTCAAGCGAGAATTTTAATGAATGCGTAATTTTGATTTCTTTGGGCTGTGACAGACTGAAAAATTCAATTTTCGAGAAATTCTTTGTTTAAGAATTTTAATAAATAGATAAATCGCTCTCCCCGAGCTTTTGACAAATCGAGACGATCATTTTCACAACGAAGAATTGTAATGTTCGTAGTATTTGGGTCTCTTTGAGCTTTTGGAAAATTGACGGGATAAAAGATTACTGATATATTTTCGAAGAATTACGAATATTGACGAAAATTTTTATTTTTCTCCAACTTTTGTCAGATTGATTGAAGAACCGTCGATTAGGAAAGAACACAAATAATAAGGAGCAGGGGCTGTTTTATCTAATAAGCGATTGTGCAGTGAACTCCCCAAAAAAGCTACAGCGAACACGACTGACTTGGATTATAATATTATTTCAGTTTGAACAGGAGGCTACGATTCCATACTAAAAAAAAATACGAATAGGGCAACCCTTTGTGCGAATCCAGGATTGCACATATGAAGCTAAAAAATCTATAGTATATTTCGTAGACCGTAAATGCAGTTTTGAACGGCGACAGAACCAAAATTCGGAACACAACGCTGTCCAAATCACGGAACGCACATATGGAACTAAAAAAACCCATGGGATATTTAACGCAACGTAAACACGGTTTCGAACGGTATCAGAACGTTCGTCAAAGCTGAAATTTCGGTGCGCAGCGATAGGGTAAATATTTTTTTTCATTGTTTGAATTCTGTGTCGGACGTGTTTGCCTCTACCGCAGTGTTTTTGGTATATATGTATTTCAAATATAATTTTTTTATTAGAGTTGCATAAACTATGTCTATTTGTAAGGGAGTTGGACCACATGGAAAATATCGCTGTCCTCAAATAATCCGGCTCCCTCCCTGTGTCAATGTATGTTTCACGGCATGTGAGAAATGTGTTCTCATTGATCGCTTGTGAATTACTAAATAAAACGTGAGAGCGAGATGGCAACGTGAGGGGGAGGGGAGATAGCTTGTTGGTCGGACATGCGCAGAATGCATTAACTCTTAAAGTCCCGAACCCCCAACGTTTCGTAGGCGACTTTAGGAAGCCTGCGAAATCCAG
Organism: Halesus radiatus; assembly: GCA_022606495.2. NCBI lineage: Eukaryota > Metazoa > Arthropoda > Insecta > Trichoptera > Limnephilidae > Halesus > Halesus radiatus. Next base: position 47,592 of record JAHDVE020002385.1, on the reverse strand, counting down.
ATTTAACCAGTCAGCCAGCAACTCTCGCCCCGACAACTCCTCTGCTCTTCCTTGACTGCTGCGCCCGCTACGACTTCTGCTCTACTCGCCTTGTTTCTTTCTGACCACTGCTGACCCTGGACCTCCATTAGACTACTGCCTCTCACAGACCAATCATCGTCACACGGACACGGCCCCGAGCTCTACTCATAAATCTGCAGAAATTGGATTTTTGTGCAGAATTTCATTGTAAAAGTCATTAATGAGGTCTTGTCGTCAGTGTATTTTTCCCCTTTGCAAGGGATCGGCACAAGTTGAGCTCTCTCCCCTCTCAGCCCTCTTCGCAGATCGGGATCAGCTACCCACTACAATTCGCCTGTGTGCCATTACGTCTGTTACAAATGCTATTAATATTAATTTTTTATTTCTAATTTTTAAACAGTTAATTCGTCATGGAATTCGATTTGATTACGACTTTGTTTTTGGTTTTTAACATAAAATTGAATATTTTTTTTAGCTGTTATCCGCCTTTATAGCTATTTTGGTGGCAAAATAAATCCAGTCACAAATATAAACTTACTTTTTTTCTCATATTATCTAATACTCGTGGCTATCTAAAAATAATATGATTTTTTCATATCTAATACCTATCTTTCCACACAAACTTTTAAAATTAAGTAAAACCATAACAAATAATATTTGATTGAGAAGAAGATCTGCTCATAGAAAGCCGACTTTCTTTCCTTTTTTAAATCGCTTTAGACCACGAACCGCCACTATTAATACTTATGTAATGACATAACTGTTGATTAGTCCCATTGAATTAGAATAATCAATTTGTTATGCGTAATTTCCCCAGTTTACGAGGTTCACCTCCGCTGTGGGTGGCCCTACTGACTCGATACGTACTGAATTCCGTAATATTTCAGTTCACCCACCATGAAGATAATCGCCTGATACGAGAACCACGCACGAATTCGATAAATAAAACATCGCCATAAAAAATACCATAAAAGTAAAAATAATTAGTACACGAGGGAATTCTACGAATGCTCGCTGAATTCCCAATTTGTTGAAATAATGACTGAATGCGAAGTTTAATCGTTCCATCATCGTAAAGCATTAAAAAGCTCTGAAATAATATAATGTTTTTTCTTGAGCTATCTTATTTTTTTCATTGGCACTTAAATCAAACAGATCAATTGCCGATTTGACCTAATGGTCAGCACACAAAAATACACACTTTACGGGTTTGCTAACTCAAGAAATACTACGAATGATTTATCTGTAAATTCTAAACGGGTAGTAAGGAAATAATAATAATAATAATAATTGGACGATTTGTACAGCGCCGTTTTTGTGAAAAATCACCTCAAGGGCGCTGGGTGTATAAGGTTTCAAAAGAGAATAATCCTTAATCTTTAATCTTTCAAATTCTATATGAAATACGTCGTGGAAATTTGGGTAAAACGTTCAAAATTGCTTTTAGTCGTTTTTCAAACTGCACTTATTTTCAGACGTTTTAGGATGAATTTAATTATTAGTGTCACTTCAAGGTGACCTTGCAAACTTCCCGGCCAGCCGCCTGACGTTCAGGAAACCTTTTTGGATTGAAGGCGAAAGACTGCTTCTATTACGATACTCCTCTGAAGAGTCGTGGCGAACTCAGTGGCAGACCTCGGACGTGAAAAACAAGCACCTTGTTGTAGATCCTACTATTAAGGATTTTATTATTTGCCAGGGTTCTCTCTCCCTTTGGAAGTCGTCGACTTCATTAAACCGCATCCGGTGAACTCACAGCCGTTCTGCGTATATGATGCTAAAATGGGGCCTGAAGGATTCCGAACTTTGTGAATGTGGACATATTCAAACAACAGAAAACATCGTAGAATAATGTCCCCTTCACCAGTTTCCGTATGGCACATCTGTGCTGAACCAAGATACTGCCGATGCCGTCGACTGGCTGAATAACCTCAACACTATGACCTCCACTAACTCTCTTCCACCATATGAAGAAGAAGAAGAATGAGTACAGTTTTTATCTTTTGAAACCTTATACATTTTCCTACCACCCGTATAGTGAACTATTTGTAAATGTAAATAATTATTATCGATAATTTCAGTCAAACCCGAGTAGGATATTTTAGCTTTTTTCGGTCATTTTTTAAAATCTTTTCTCCAGTCCTAAATTAAGAAAAAAAAGAAAACCTAAATAATATTTAAAATATATACGAACTCTTCTTACGCCACTAACGTTCTAATAAATGTAATATTAATAAAAAATAAGGTAAAAATACTAACTGCAATATCATGCGATGTGTAGTGTTTTCTAATATTGTGTCCTGTTCCTTTGTGCGTGCAAAATCATATCTTTCCACGCTAAAATTTAATAATATACTCGTAACGTGTTAATCTGGAGTGACCTGCCAGGTAAGTGTGTTTCTGTATCTGTATCTGTTTGTACATAATAAGATAAACCCTAGCAGGTAATATTTGTACAGTGCCCTTGGGGTGATTTTTCACAAGAACCGTGTTACGTAAATTATTCAATTATTATTATTGTTGACTAAAGCTATTTCAACCGTTCAGTCGTCCATTAAATAGGTTTCCTGTACTTACCTCTTTTTTAATATACTTATCAGCCTTTCCGTCTCTCGTAAACATACTTCCCAAATAAACAAACTGCTCCACTTCGAGTATTCATCATTTACAACTTTACTATATTGCAAATTTTCTTTCTAACCTGTATTCAGTATTTATAGCGAAATTATCAGTTTAATTATTAGTATTTTTCATTCAGTGCTATTCTTTGTTCCAATCAATGTAAGTTATTTAGCTGCACTCTTTTAGTAGATCAGTTCTTGTAACAGACGCAGCTAAAAATAGACAGTTTCCTAAATTCAAGTCATTGTGCCTTTCTATGGTTTAAACTGTAAACGTTATAAATAACATCAACTGCATAATTCACAAAATTCTCAGTAAACAACAGCCTATTTTACCTTATTGTAGAGATATTTAAGCCTCGTTGGACCACTGTATTCATCACAAATATAATCAGTGTTTTTATCTAACGAGTAACAATCATCCATCCACATCAAGATTTTCTCGATACATTCAAACCATTCAAAAGTCTAAGATTTACAACCTTGGATAGATGGAGGACCTACTGGGGCGGACAACCAGCATTAATTAATTTACCGTAAAAGCTGCAAAGTTCCGTGTTTCCGCGATTAACCGTAAAACTGCCTTGCGCTGATAGCGCACCTGGGAAGTATCTTCTCAAGTGCTCCAACATCCAACACCTGGCGAAAGAAGGTAATAATAATTTTCCTGGAGCTTTCTATTTCTCCTTCCCGTCTACGCTCGCCCGACTCCTCTTGGCTTCGGTCCAGCCGCCTGCGTCAGAGTCGCTCGGACGGAGTAAATGATGATGTTTTGTGATTTCGTTAGTCGGCCTGCGATGTTCTGGAAGGAATCCTATACTTCATACTATTGGGATTTGTGACGTCTTAGGTAGGTTTGAGGAATAATAATTAATCAGATACGTATATCCGAGACATTTTCTAGATTGCAAATATATTCGGGTAGAACTTTGCAACCATGCGAAAAGATAGCAGCCAAAAAATATGCTAACTAATTGAAAATAATATTGGTAATTCAATGAAATTTTAAAAAAAAAGATATTGTTAAAAATCACGGAAAATAATAAGGTCTCATTAGCTCAGTGGTTAGTGCGTTGTACCGGTAAGACAGAGGTCCTGGGTTCGATTCCCAGATGCAACCGGTGATTTTTTCTCTTTCATATATCGGCTCCTTAAAGTCCTCATTTTTGAAAATTTATACAGGAGTCAAAGCACAGGCATTGTTACATTTCCCTGATATTAAACAAGTATTTTTTCTTACATAAACCTACTTAAACTATTAAAGTTTAAGAATTTTGATACGTTTTTTCGTCTCATTGTATACTGTTTTCGTATATTCATAAGCGAACAATCATTAAATCAAGTCATGAAAAATAAATATGCTTCTGTGATCCTAAGGGACCGATATGAGAAGGTGAAGAAGAACAGTGTTAAGAGGTTTCTAGCTATTCAGATTTGATCTCTAAATAAGTCATTTCAAGCAACACTAACGGCCGTTCTTCAGTCTTAAGCACCGATCAGCCACGTTTTTGTTGAGCAACGCTCTGTTTGAAAATTGTAATTAATTGTCTATGAAGGTGCCCACTCTCATGGACAGTAAAATAGTGCACGCAAAATTTTATACACAATAAAATGACATCAAATGGCACTAAAGTACATTATTCATTTCGTACATTTGACGTTTCTCCTCCGTAAAATACAAGACAAAACATAGTTTATAATAAGTGAAATAAGTTAGGTTCGCTTCAGTTTTATTTAAAACATATAAAAAATATCTTTTTAACATTCTAAAACGGAAATAAATCTTTGTCAATTAATATTTGAATCGCGAAAAATAGATCGCTCACCAATAATGAGATTTTGACACTTCACTGACATATTTTCACCCTGTTGACACTTTTTATAACTCGTCATCTGTTGAGCGGAACTTAATCCACAAAAGTCGATATCCTAAATTGATCGTAAATTAGATCGAGAATTTCATTGGGAAGATCGTATTTGTGCATTTGAACAGTGTTGAGACAAAATTTTGGCTCAACAGTTGCTCAGTAGAGTTGGGAAGAACGGTCGTAAGATACTGAATTATGAACATTCTGATTAATCCTATAATTATGTTGCTTTTCGGTTATGCGAGATTATTGTAGTATTTTTTATGACCAAAAAACATAATTTAACGTACGTGTAATGTTATGTATACAGTATCCTTTTCACGGTTATTATTTAAGGCTATTTCAAAATCAGCATTTCGGGATTTTCGAACTATGATTTACGACTTTATAGTGAAATTATGAAACGTAATAATTTTACTTTTTTTATCCATTGCTGGAAGTAAATCTCCAAACCCTGATCGATATCCTCGCATAATTCATTGGTGAGTTTACAAATGTATTTTTTTTACCCGGAAAATACTTTTTTAAATCGATAATCACTTCACAAGAAGAAAGCTCAATTAAAGGTATATGAACATTTTTTCTCACATCTGCGCTAATTATATTTAATAGAAACAAAGGAGATTAGCCATGAATCGTTATTAGTATGATACCCCGCCCCCAACGCGTGTTTCCAACATCGTTCAGCCACACGATGGCAAATCGTTACTACCTACCTACACACCAAACGCGTAACTTTCATAGACTCCGCCGCTTTGATAGTCCGTACAGTTTGGTCGTGGCTCAGCGACAGTCGGCACGCTTCCGTGCCATAGCTACCTTTGCTTTTTACGAACTATGTTATTAATAGAGATCTTCAAATTTCGCATTTGCGATAACTCGAATTCTCGCGCAAATAACGCGAAATTCGCAATTTTCGATATTGGATTTTCAAATAAGGCAGTAATATTATACATTCAAAGTATTTCATTGTCTACGGTTTTGACAAATTTGAATAGCCATAAAATGGAACGTCCTTCTTTTTTAAATTTTCAAGAAATGAAATTATGTAACACTAATAAAATTTTTATGAAATTTAATATATTTTAAAATAATTTTAAATATGTTAATAATTATGGCAAAGTTCCCCATAACTTAAGTTTAGTTGCAAAATACCACTGCTTTTGCTGATTTACACAACTTTTCCCAAAAATAACGTCAATTTAAACAAAAATAACGCGAATTTCATCAAAAATAACGCGAATTTCACCAAAAATAACTCGAATTTCTAGTTATCGATAATGCAAAGCGATACCACAAATCTTTTGATTCTCTACGAATGCTATGAGAAATGGTTTATGCGTTGGTGGACTTTTTAATTAAACTATCCACCCTTCTTACTAAGTATTTTCTAAATATTAAATAAGGGAAGGTCGGTTATATCAAACCATATTCCTTTCTCCCCTCCTCCATTACCATCTCCCTCGGGAGACGTTTTTGACCCAATTTTATTATCGCTGAACCGCCTCTCACCTACCATAATTAGTTGGTCAACACATTGTTAAACATGGCATACATTGTGTTGTGATACTGATGTTATTTCACTTTTATTTTTCTCTCTTCGTTTGAGCACGTTTTCTAAAGGTAAAAGATGACTGCGTCGAATGATAAATATTTTGATTCGAGGTATTGTAGATACTGTAGCAATATAATGTAAATTTATGGTTAAATTAAATTATTTGTGTGTAAATTACATCAATTAAACAATAAATTTATAATTATTGCATTAATAAAATTAACAATAATTACATGAAGCAAAATTAAATTATGAATTTAATTAAATTGAATTAAATCAAAATTAAATTATTAATTCAATTAGATTATATGATGAATTAAATTAGATTATATGATGAATTAAATTAAATTATCAATTCAATTAAACTATCAATTCAATTCAATTATCAATTCAATTAAATTATCAATTCAAATAAATTATAAATTCAATTAAATTATGAAATAATTTATTTTGTAATATGCATTTTAATTTGTTTTTCTAATATGAATTATTAATTTTAAAAGATTTCCACAATGATTTATTAATTTTAAAGAATTACACAACGAATTATTAATTTAAAAGAATTCCACAATGAATTATTAATTTTAAAAGAATTCCACAATGAATTATTAACGGTTACAAAATTAAAAACAATGATATAATCTACATGCATAATTTACTTGCTCGTTATGTACTGTTAATTTCATAAATAAATAAATTTTCGATTGGTTTAGAGACATCGTTACCCTTTTAAATTAACCAGTTGGATTTGAAACATTTGCATGAGTCGGCCGCTTTAATGGGTGACTTTTGTGATAATTTAAGTTATGTTATAAATATTGTATTTATGACTTACGATTACAATGAATAATTTCCCATACTTTCAGATTAGATAATATTTCGTAAGAGTTTTGGTTACTTACCGACATGATAATCAGACATCGTATTATATCCACTATTAAAATAGTTGAATATGCATTATCAACGCCAATATATACACTAACAATTCACAAATATGCACTAACAATGCCAAAATATAATATATACCTAAATTAAACTATAAAATCAGGAATGTATCTTTTGAAATCCAGTTCTTATGAAAACTTTGGCTTAGGTGGGTTGGCCAACTTGGGTGGGCTACTACAAATCTCTTTTTGAAGGTACCAAAAGGAACCGATTCCAAAAATAACCCTCAGTTTCCTCAGAATACACAAATATCGAAATAATGTATAATAAGGCTCTAAACATTGCTTTAAATCTTCTTAGCAATATGAAATGTACAGCCAGGTACTTCCTCCCTTTTTTCATTGACCTCAAAACATTCCCTCAATTTTTAAATTAATTTTTATTATAAAATGAAAACTATTTTTGCGAAGAAAATAATCTAACCATTGAAAAAATAGGGAACAAATCATAAATATTATTTTTTGATAGTTTAATTAATATTTTAGAGCTCCATAACTCATAATGATATTGACTTGCAAACTTATAATAGAAATTCCAGTCAGGTAGAACTGTGCAATTTTTCAATAAAGACTTCAGATTAACAGTTCCGAGAGTTGTTTTTGCCGTCTCATAGACGCAGATTTTCTGTTTTTTAGTCCAGATTAAATATTTTTTTCCTTAGTCATTTTTAAGGTATTCTCCAAAGAGATATAATCAAATCAGCCTCGTATAATATTCCAATCTATAAGCGTCGAAGTACAGAATTTCTTATGAGTGTAATATTTGTAATATGTAATAAAATATTTATGTCAGTTCTCCCACGTCTTCGTTTCTTCGTCCTACAAGATCTTTATTTCTATGGAAATTTAACAACGTAATGTTTTACAATATAGAGCATGTTTTAACAGAATACAAATCTTTAAATTGTTGTGACAAAGGTATGTACCGTACCTATATTATTATGTTTTTTAACGCGCAAGTAAACCCCGTAACATTGTTATTTTAACAGTTTTTATTTTTTTTTTTTTATTCAGGTTGTTTTTTTTTTATATTTTATCAAACTGCCTTATAAAACTGAGTATATTCAGTTTGATTGTAAGAAATGTCTAATTTTTACATTTTTTTAAAATTATATAAAGTTAATCCTGAGACACGTTTATAACGTTTGTTAAATGAACATGCTATGTATTTATCTAGATCAGAGGTTGCCAGTCTTATGTGTCTTACCGCCCACTTTTGGACTCTATTTAGCACCAGTGCCCCCACCGTTTCTTCTTTTGCGACAATGTGATTCAATCTAAATATATTTATTTATTTATTTGTAAGAACAAACAGCTTTTAATACAGATTTATATAAAATGAAGTTTTACAAAAGGTAAGCCAACAAAGTTTCTTATGCTAAAACTGGTTAAGTAAGGATGTTTTATTAGAAAAAACAAAATAAGAAGTAAGGGGGGAGAGTAAGAGGAAGATAGGATCGGGACAGAAGATGCTTTCGATTTACACTGTGACTAAGAGATAATGACTCATTTCCGCCATTGACTATATACTACGACACCGATCTTTTTATCACCCCTTTTCTCCTTTACGGTGGCTTTCTGTTCTTGATAAATATTTGTGTGCAAACACTGCAAAGAAAATGACAAAAAACTATTAATCTATTATCATCTATAAATCAATAGAATAATTAAACAGTTCATTTCGTTGTACGATTCTTCCCGCCATGTACTTACGACAAATTTGAAATCGTAAGTAAAATTCATTATAAATATTTTTTCAGTTTCAAATTTAGCCCTTCACCGTCCCATTATAACCCTTTACCGCCCCCCATTTGCCCCTGAGACTACCACCGCCCCCTTGGAACACTCCGACGTGCCCCTTAGGGTTGATATCGTCCCGTTGGAAATCTATGATTTAGTGGTACTCAAAGTGGTCCGTACGGACCCCCTGGCGGTCCATGGCAGGGAGAAAAAAAGGAGGTCCACGAGATGTAAATGAGGGTCCACGGATCGGAGTTCATTTAGACTTCACGCATAGTAAAGCAAGCCTACTGCGCACTTAAAGCGAATCGCGTCCACGCAGGCACGTTCATGTGCAAGTTTTTACAAATTTTCATATGCAATGCATCGCGCAGTGAATAAATACCAGACAGGCTCTGGGAGTGGGGGAGGGAGACCAAAAAGAGACAAAACAGTTTGGGAACCTATCCGTATGAAGGCGAAATAATGCGGAATCATTATGTTTTGTGATTTGATAATTTGATTGTCTAGAAATCTTATAGATGCTTTAATTAACACTTTTTGGCCTTTGCTTTGACATGGCATTATTTTTTAGAGATTCTCTTAGCCTAGAAAAAATAAAGTTTACCCTGTAAAAGTTCTTTGAAGTTCTGAGGCCTGATAAAAAGCGTTTTCACTTGTTTTCCAAACCAAAGTTGGATAGTATTTTCGTCGTTCTGTTTTTTGTTCTGGAATGTCGCACTTATCGCAGAACTGTCGCTTGAGTCTTGACCGACTATTTTGTATTTAGGCAGGTCCAATACACTCCAAAGTATACATGAAAATGGTTTGATATATCATATCTACTCAACTTGTAGTTTATGATGTACATAGAAAGAAAGAAAATTAAAGTTCCGGAGGAAAAAGTGTCCAGTATTTTGTCCCTGACAGCTTTATTAATTATTTCGCCCTTTTCCATAACCCATGTTGTGTTTATTTTTTGTCGGCCTTCTTTGTAAGTTCTAAGCCTGTAGCGCACGCGTTACATAATGTATCCCGAAAGGAAAAAGTAGCGATGGGGGCAGAATAAACTGTCATCTTATTTCACTTTACTATAGCAACAATACATATTTTTTTATATAGTACTAGCTGATGTGTACCCGGCCTTTTTCACTTGTCATTAGGGTGCCATAATTGATTTGACAGCGAAACTAACTATCTCCAAATAAAGAAACATTTAATCATTGTAGAAAATAATATTACCACAACCTAAATGAAACATAAAAACGAAAAAAACGACATGAAATAAAAAGATTTCACTCGCATCTCGGACTCGAACCCAGGACCTCTGCCTATCCGGAGCAACCGCTTAACCAACTTAGCTAATGAGACCAGTTCAATTTACGCCATCTTCATCGATATCATATTTCAAATTCAAGATTTATCAATATTATTCTCCATTTTTAATTAGGTTCCAGTTTTCATGTAGATTGTCTTTACAGAGAGCTGATTAAGTGATCCGGATCACTAAACCGAGCCGCTTCGCCCACCACTATTATACAGGACCATATTTAACTGACAGGTCACTCGAGATGAACACTGTTTATTAGCATTCTTATTTGTTATTAACATTACATTTATCAGAAAGTTAGTGGCAAAAGAAGTGTTTATTTGAAATAATGTTTTTTTGGTTCTAATTCAGGACTGGTAAATAAATAGATAAACATAATACCGAAAAAATCTAAAAAAATCAACTCGCGTTTAAGTGAAATTATCTGTTCCTAATAATTTACAGTTGCAAATATTTATAGTTATTTACAATGTCGCGTACTATGAAAAGTTTCAAAATTTTCTGTAAATGAGTTTAGTTGGATACTACTGACCGGCTAGCTTCGCTATGTAAATTTGGTATGCAACTGTACCATTCATGGATATGACTTTCCAAAGAGATGGGTTTTAAGCTTCGCTCCGAATTCTCTTGATTCTAATCTTAAATTGTGTAGCAGTTAATTCCAGGCCTTGAGACCTGACACACCGAAAGCACCCTCATCGGAAGGACATAATTATTTTTAGTAACTAAAATTTTTTTTTTTTCGTAGTCTCTGTATAACAGTTGTACATTACAGAGATTATAATAAATGAAAAATTGTAAAAAAATATGCAAATAATGGAAGTAAGTAAACATTTATGTATTAATAATTTTAACAAATACTGAAGATAATCTGTATCAAACATCTAAGAAGGGAAAGGTTGATAGGTAAAGTATAAAAAGTCACATGGACAGTTTTTTTTAACTATATTGTGACATGGGTCAAAAGATACTCGCAAAATTGTTTCTAAGTGGCATTGAAAGAGTCGACGGTCAATGCAGCATTGTTGAGCAGTTGAGTCGCTCTGCTGATTGGCGTGTTCTAGTAAACAGAAGTTTTCGCTTTCGAAGCCTAAAATACTGCATGGGATCTCCCACGAGTATACTTATTAGGAACGTATATGTTTACTTCTTTCGACACAGATGGATTACATATGGTTCCAGAGATTAACTTAAAAAAATGTTCGACGGGAACGTGGGAAAGGCCAAACCTTCCTATTACTTTTCTGCTTCACATCTTCTCATTCCTTTCAATTTGTATATTTTACCGTATTTGTGATGTTTACACAAACACAGTGGCGGTGTCAACACTTAGAATCTAATTATTGCTTTAACACTTGCTTTAGCGTCTGAAAGATCACGCACAGAATGTAATTAATTAAAACGCCTTCGAAGGGGATTTTATTTACTCCTTGGTTATACACGGATTATTTACTTTCCCTTTAAACAAATTTTGCGAACATACCAGAGAACCTTTGCCGTTAATATTCTAATTGATGTATTGGGGAAGCGTCCAAGATGGCCGCCTCGCGCTTTCTGGACATGGGGTTTAATTTGAGAAGTCTGTATCAATACTCTTTCCAAATGATTCCTAATGTGCTAGGGCCAGTTCTCAAAAATGGCCCCGAAGTGAAGTGAGTTTGCTAACTCAAGAAATACTATAAATGATTTATATGTGAAATTATACGGGTAGTTAGAAAAATGTATAAGGTCTCAAAAGATAAAAATCCTTACACGGTAATCTTTTAAATTCTATGAAATACATACCAAATTGTCTGAAAATATTCATTTTTTAACGTTTTACCTAAAATTCAATATTTCATATATAATTTTTTTCTTTTGAAACCTTATACAAAAATTATTCATGGTATTTCTTGTTAGCAGACTACAAAGTTTATATTTTCGGGTGCTGACCGCTAACTAACGTGCTTTATTTTATTTGTATTTATTTATTATTTAGTTATTATTATATTTATTTAATTAAGATACATAGAGTAGATACATTAAATTACTGTTTGTTTCATGATGACTAATGGAGTATACTCGTAATTACTTTGTATGAATTCTAGTGTAAACATATGGATTTAGTATATAAACATACCGGAAATTGGAAAAATTATAATAGAAAGTAGAAGATAGAAAGGAGAAAAAGACATAGATTAGATTATAAAAATATACATTACTTTTTATTTTTATTTTTTGTGCATCCATGCACACATATGCACATAAGTGCACACATATATACACACTTAAACACATACGCACATATATACATAGATTCACATACACATACGCATAATCATAATTATGATAGGTTTTTAAAAATATTTCCGGAAAACATACATAAATATATATATATTTTTTAAGTGATATGAAAGTTTAGCAATTAGGTTAATTAAATTAAATTAAATAAAGCATGCATGTTTGAATACAGTTTAATGGAGTGACCAAGGGAAATATCAGTTGAGTAGTAGTTTCCACAATAATTTAGCACAATGCGCTGAGGCTTATACTCGTTTTATCAACAGTTTCATCAGACCGCTGTGTGCTGTGAAACTAAACAAACCACGATTGGCCACATTATCCATTCAAGGACCTGATTCCGGTTCTTTTTAAGGGGAACGGCTGCGGTGCCTGTTTCATACAAAACTGAATTTTGGATTGGAGGCAAAAATACCCATCCAAACCGAATGATCTGTTTTTTCAATTAAAGGTTTAGTAAATATCTAGTACGGATGAGAATTATTTTATTTATTTTTGTCTTTTACATTCTCCTTATCATTAGGGTTAAAGACTTTTTGTTTAACTGCGATTCCGATTACATGTCAATGACAGTACATTTTAAAATTATTTTGTTGTTCAATTACATTGGTGAGCAGTCCATAAAGTCTGGAAAGCTGTGCCAACCCTAAAAAAACGAACCATAAAAAGAAATTTAAAAAGGTGAAAATTTCTGTAATTTCTTTTCTTAGTGCTGTCCCTTAACTTCGCTTTACCGCGCTGTCTTTAGCAAAATCTCAAAAAAATAAAACAAACTAACGACAAGAGAATTAATAAGCAATAATAAGAACGCATAGAAATATTGTTTTTAAAATATGCAAGGTCACAAAATTGACACTTTTTTCTCGAACCCTTTTTTCTACGACATGTTTTATCCAAAAGCGAGTAGGTTTGGGTGCATTCAAAATTCATTAAACAACTAGCACATGATGTACTATTATTACCAGTGGCGGTTCGTGGTATTTTTAACTGGCGGTTCAATCAGAAATTCACGAGAAGATATTATATTTTATCAAAATGTACTTGTTTTTATCCTTCGGCGAATCGTCGAATACAGCGGCGGTCACATAATTTAAATAACATTGATCGGAGGGGTACTATAACAACTTCGAAGGTCGAAACTTTCTTAACTTAGGTATGTAACGTCTTATCCAAAAAAAGGATTGAATTTTGAATACGAAAAAAGGTATGCATTGTATTCTGTCCGTTTCACTAGTAGATTTACAAATGCCATTAAAAGCAAACGGTTAACGGGGAGAGGGACGTCGGAGTGTTATTATTTATTACTTCAAAATAATGATAGTATTATTACGCAATACGATAAACGTAATGTTTTTAAATAGAAAAATATTTAATAAATATCTAATATTAAATAAAATATTTAATGTTTATCGTATTGCGTAATAATATTATCATTATTTTGAATGAATAAATAATAACTCTCCGACGTCCCTCTCCTCCTTAAAGAAATTGAGGCACAAGGAAATAACAACTTAAAAAAATTTCCTACTGACTATAGAAAGTAAAATAACAATATTTAACTTGCATCCTTGTTGTGCAAAGTTCAGCTGGCCGGCAAGGTGACCGATAGGGGGCCATCTCGGTGACACTCGTCAAACTTCCGAGATCACGTGCCTTTAAATATATTTTCGTTAGCGCTGGGTGCAAACTTCAACATATTTTGGTCTAGGTTATTTAATTTCACAGTCAGGGGGATTGTGTCGTTTTGTTTTTGTGTATGAAGTATTTGCTTGGGATCATGTGAGCCCATATGTGCTGAATCCATTCAGCGCAGCACCTTTTTATATATTGCCGTATTTATGACCGTAGCATTAGGTCGCGTGAATTTTAAACGTGAAATTTTAATAATATGCTTATATTATAATGCGAGTTAGTCTTATGTTCTCATATTTTTAATGGGAGTTCACTGCACAATCGCTCTTTAGATAAAACCGCCACTGGATATAACCATTCTGTTTATGTGCTCGGTGTCTCAGTTATTTATTGGTAGTACTTTTCTGGCAGTTTGGATGGCAACCGTAAATTAATCTTTTTCACCGCCAGATTCTCAGACAAGTGGAAAAAAATAAATTTATCTTTCGTGGCATAAATGAAAGCTGGTACGGAGGGGGTGGTGATTGCGGGAAAACGTTGCTCTGCGCGTGCCTGGACACATCTATTATCCTCCCCTGTCGAATTTTCCCCGAGCAAAGGTTTTATTTTATATTAGGCACCTGATGATTACATTTATTTTATATCTACGAACGATCCACTGTGCTTGTTAACCTTTCAAACTTCAATATATATATATATATACACCTACCCACACACCTACTTCACAGCGTATTGCGGCAAACACATATGGTACCTGCTTTTCTTTTTTGATAAATTCGTCGCCCACGACACAAACCGGCGTATCTCATATTTAGCAATTTTCCAGTAAAGCAAAAAAAAAAACAGTTTTTCGTTGTTTCGCTAATGGGGTTTTAACCACGCTTCTTTTACCCTGTTAGCGAAATGTAATAAAATGCATAAAAATCCAGCAAAAAAAAAACAGTTTATTGGCTATCCTGAAAAGTTGCTAAATATGAGATCCACCTGTTTGTGTTGTGGGCGACGAATTGACATACAGTACCGGGCCAATTAAGAATCCCGTGGATTATTAGAGTTCGTTGATGTTTTTGTTATTGAGAAAATATTTAATACAAAATCGCAGGTTTTTTTTTGTAATGTGGAGCGCGTACAAAAGTCCCAACTGGAATAATTGAAACTATGTCGTCTCCAATAATTTGAGTAAGTAATGAGTCTGAAGGATATGGGAAAAAGGATGGTTATAATGTGATTGTTTTTTTTTCAGATCTTCTTACCAAACACGTCTAAAGCCATTTCACGCAACGTTTTGATATTGAATGGTGGTCTTTCACTACGGCGATACTGAAAGTATCAACCACTCTGTTTATTCCATTATCTAAAGCGTAAAGTGCACTCAACAGCTGAGATTACTTCAATTCTTGTAAGACGATCAATAAAGAGAGAGGTTTAACATCAATTCAAGTGCATTTGACCACTTAGCCATCTATTATTGAATCTGTCAGAGAGTATACTCGCTTATCTGATTGGTTGCTTCTGTTAACATTTAAAATACTTTACACGAATTTAATTAGCTACTTGCATCGCGAAATTCTTATAACTTGCGGTTAAAATCCGTCGGTGTTGTTTAAACACAATAATATAATCTTTTTTAATCATTGAAGGTAATATAAATATAATAAAAATTTAAATAAATATATATGGGAATTAATTGAGGATGATTCAAACACTTAAATTGAAAATTACTTTGTAAACACCACTTTTTTTATTATATATACATATCAACGTGTTTCGAAAGCCAAGCTTTCCTCATCAGGACATCGACCACTTGGAATAACAAGGTCCCATCTGATTCGGCAGTGTTATGCGATAATGAGCCTTAAAGTTACCTTCCATGGACCACATTTTCGCATGACATTACTTTGTTAGATGGAATCTTGTTATTCCAATGGGTCGACATACAGAATACTAAAAAATAATTTTGTCAAGTATAGACAGATTAGAAACATAAATAAAAAATTATTGAAGTAGGTAGGTAATTAATCAACAATGTAATAAAAAAAAATTATAAAACATTCAATAAGAAATTAATATTTATATAAATTAAAAATATACTTTTTATTTACCACTTTAATTAAAATATATAAATATTTCTCAAAATATATCAATTTATATTTAAATTGCAAAGATTTTTTTTATCAATATTAATATGAAAATAAATTCAAAAGTAAGCTATTTAAAAAATATATTATTAATTATATTTAATTGACTATCAACCCTTTTTTTAATTTCTAACATTTAAAATTTGTCTAATTATAAACCGGTTGTATTTGTTTGTAATTTTTTTAAACCTTTATTTATGTCAAAATAATGTTTTTTTTTCAAAATATGGTTGGTACATTCCTTGGGTGTTCCTTAACTCTAATATTAAAATTTCTTAAAGGCTGTCCTATGTAAAAAAAGGGATTGAATCCTTACAAATTAATTTATATACTCCAGATTTATTTACAAGGTATTTTTAAAAATTTATTTATTAATAATGACGCCACAGAGTGAATACCAATATTTTGAAGAAATTATACTTAAATTGAGCTCATCGATAAAAATGACTAAAAGCAATAGGGTAGTTTTAGCTCAGTGGATAAAAGCGCTGGTTCCGAATAGACCGAGAGGTCCTGGGTTCGAGTCCTAGATGCAACTCTTACCTTTTTATTATCTGTGTCTTTCCTGTTTCATATTTCATTTGAGATTTGTTAATACTAAGCTAATAATAATAGACTTTAGTAAGTTGATCTAATTTTTTTTTTCTTACTCTTATATACTATTTTCCTTATTCCTTTGCCTTCCAAAAATGTATTGGTTCCCTATTACTAGGCAATAAAGATAAACCAAAACCTAGCAACTATAACCGCTAATTTCTTATCTATATTTATAAAAATCAATGTAAGTTTGTTTGTTTGTCTTTGATTTTATAGAAAATTACTGGACCGATTTCGTTGAAAATAGCACAGTTTGTTCTTATTAGTGCCGGGAAGGTTTAGTTTTAATGAAATCCAATATGTAAAACTGTTGCTATAACGTTTTAAAATTAGTATGATAAACATTGAACCCGGTTAGCCACAGATTGCATATTCAAAAGAAGAAGGTTTTTTTAGTAGAATATTTTCAAAATGGAAAACACGACCTACTTAAGAACTTTATGATTTAGTAATGTTTTGAAAAATAAACATTTGGAATGAAATAAAATATTCAAATGAATGTTTCTTTATTTGGAGATAGTTACTCTCGCTGTCAAATCAATTAGTGTACCCGAGCAAGGCCGGGTACACATCAGCTAGTATCAATATAAAACAACTACATTTAAAATTGATTTCATCAAAGAATTATTATATACAGATTTTTATTTTATTTTGTTTACTTAATGCATTTGATGCAAAACAATAAAGTATACGTGCGTCGAGGAGAAGCTGCAATACAAATGTGAATACATAATGTCTCTCTCCCCTAACTAGGCAGTGCCTGTTCTAAGAAACTGCATAATCATGACGGTATGTTGTGCAGAGTTTTAATTTATTATGTTTTTTTTTATTTTTTGTAAGTTGGTACATAATATCAATTTATAAAAATGTTTCATTATATAAATAGTATTATTTCTTCAAACGATTGGTATTCACTTTGTGTCGTCATTATTAATAAATGAATTAAAAAATATACTTTATATTCACCTCTTTATTAACATTTTTGATTAATTACTTTTTGTTTATAATTTGTCTATTCTTACATTATTGTGTTCTAATTTTTATCATTTGTCTATAATTGACAATTTTTTTTAGTATTCTATATATTCCTGATGAAGAAAGCATCGCTTTCGAAACATGTAGATATGTGTATTTTTTTTTTACAGTAACTCCACACAGGAGACCAAGGAGGAAATAATTTCCCTCAAGGCCTATATCATCTTTGGGGATGCTGTGTGGAGAATCTTTTAGAGGATAGGAAGGAGTGAACTTGGGTCTTGAAGAGACCCATGTTATAGGATGGAGGAAACACAGAGGCGGGCAGATCATTCCACAACCGAGCTGTTGAACACAAGAACGAATCGTAGAAGTGACCCGTTCTCATGTGACAAATGTCAACCGTGTGCAAATGTTGGGCGCGCGTTTGGCGTGTTCCCGACTATGCACCGGTGCCGAAGGGATCAATGACGCTAGTTCCTCGGAGCATCTTCCATTAAAATACCGGTAGAACAAGGACAGCATTCCCACCCGACGTCTGTGCTCCAAAGATTGCAACCCATTTGTTAAGATAGTCGAATCTATCAAACGGACCGCCCGTTTCTGCACAGAGTCAAGGTTTTTTTTATAATAAAGTTTTCTTTATTATATGTGTATATTAATAAAGTGGTGAATACAAAGTATATTTTTTAATTCATTTATGTAAATAGTACACTCAAATTTTAATAATAAATGTTATCCTTTATTTGTAGGATTAATAAAGTTTTGTCACAAGCTTGCACTTTTCTAATTTTATTCAGTTTTAATTTATTATTGTTTTTCAGACTTCAAGAACATGTACTCTTTTCTCTACCCAAAATCTATCGTAACTCAAAATCTCTAATTTTTGACATGTCATAGTTTTGCATTCACTTTTTGTGATTTATTTGTTTTGATTTATTCATATAATTTGCATGTCGTATCTACTGAGAGTGAGGGGGCTCAACGCTCTTGACTTTTTTTGTTTACGGAACAACACAGTCGTAATGCTGGGTGTTTGGCAACTACTGCCGGAGTTACAGCTTATTCGGACTTGGCGTTGGTAGCATGCGAACATTTTTAATACGGTTGTATCATTCTCTCCGCGATGGCTTCGGTATGTATCAAACAAGGAGTCATAATTTATTCTTAAATATTTCCTTCAATTATAGTAACCTGCATCGTTTCAAAACGTTCAACGGTCCTTGCCGTAGACTCGGAAAGAATGAATTGCTTTTCCTCAATCAAAATTACGGGTACCATCCTCCAGTGTCCAGAAAGTCGAGACTTGCTAACTCAAGCATATATTTGGTACCAGTCAAAATGATTTTTGTCAGTCTTTACGAAAATAAACTTCGAAGAATATCATTTAATATGTCTTGGACTCTACCAAAACCTTATTCAGGGTTTGACTTGAATATTTCCGCAAATACATATTTTAGTCATTGCTTCATTCGTGTATTGTGTACGTGATGTTCTTTTTTGTTGCTCTTGTTTTTTTTTTTCATTTCGTGTTTTGTATTTTGTGTAATTGGACAATGATCCATTAGTATAAAAAAAATAAAACCCGCCGTGATCTGCCAATGCACATATTTTGTGAAATTCGGTAATTTCTTAATCCACTCCGTTAATACGTTAAAATTATGTTATACGGAAGTCACCCCACAGTAATACTTTCTTTGAATATTCTAATAAGCACACACTTTCAACAATTAATATTTTTATTAGTAATACGAATCTCTCGTTGGCAAGACTATACTTTAGGTATAATGCAATGCGGAGATGATGTCGCACCAAATACACTGGTTGGACGCGTATGCGCTTATTCTGAACGTATGTCTGTATGTGTCGGATTGTGTCCGTATTGGCAAGCTTTGCTGTATTTATTTTGAGATTATTCTATGGTACTTGCCACACTGGGAGTTTAACCAAAACCACATAGATCACAAGGCCGGGACACTGCATAAAATCGGCCTCTTAAATTATATATGATTTACAAAAAAAAAAAAAAATTCAAATTAATCATAAACATAAAATTCACTTCAATGCAATGATTGCCCGGCGTTCTATGTAGGCAAAACGTCACGTAATGTTAATATCCGGGTAAAAGAACACTTAAGATGTCTATATAATAATGGGTTCTCCGAATTTGCCAACCATCTCTTAGAAACAGACCACACATTCAATAAAAATACAGGCACTAGTTTACTGCATAAAAATGGAACAGGCATTGAACTAGATAACTTAGAAGCGTTAGAAATAAGGAAAGCCAAAAAAACACTAATAGTAGACTCATAAATAATCAAATTAATTTTAATAAAAGTCCAATTCTTAAATTATTCCCAATAAACCAAGTACACACCCTTCCCGGTCAGGTACCTGCTGATCTCCCACCCTTGGCCCTCCACTCGCCTGTTTTTATCAATCTAACACATGTGTTTCGTAGTTCATAGTTTAGTTGTATACTACCCTGAAGAAGCTACGGTAGTAGCGAAACCCGGTCGGCAAAAGTTTAAATGAAAGTGATGTAAACAAAGTTATTGTTTTATTTAAAAAAATAAAAAATATTTATTTTGGAGGTTCTCATACAAGTTAAAAGGCCGAATTGATTCAGTGTCCCATCCAATTTATATATATTTATTTTTATTCAAGTTTTATATCCAGCATTACGGGGTGGATAGTGCAAATCCAATGTGCCATGTTACATGGGATATGGTACACAGAAAAAAGTAAAATAGTTTTAAAATATGAACATATATAAATAAATAAATAAACTATTTAAAATAAAAGAAAGCAAATGGAAAACATAATAGATAATAATATGATATAAATTAAATTAAGGGATCGTCTTTTCGTATTTAACTTCACAGGTTTAGTACTTATAAAACCAGGAAATCTGATAATTTTCATGGAATTTAATGAATCCGGGTAATTTGATATAGTACATAATGGCCAATGGCGAGCGTTGCTCCATGACCAAAGGTAGGCTGTCTGTAGCTTTTCAAGTTCGGGTATGAATTGTGCATTGACTATTTTAAAATGACCATTTCAATATCTTTCTAAAATCCATAAATTTTTCAAATCGAAACAATTTATCGATGTAGAACGATAATCGTAAAAAAATATTATATACATATGAGTTGTGGAAAAAACACATTTTTATCAAAAATTATTTTATTTTCTTTAAATGTTCCTTTTCTCATGGTAGACACAGCTTTTTACCACGCCACTGCTATTGACATGATTCTCATTTTAAAGAGTATCTTAGAATTATTTTAATAAATTTTGATTATTTTAGTGCAAAAATAAATCCGTTATTATGTAACAATGATAGAAGTCCCTAACTTTTGCGTTAATATGTAACAATGATAGAAGTCCCTAACTTTTGCGTTAACATGTAACAATGATATAAGTCCCTAACTTTTGCGTTAATATGTAACAATGATAGAGGTCCCTAACGTTTGCGTTAATATGTAACAATGATAGAAGTCCCTAACTTTTGCGTTAATATGTAACAATGATAGAAGACCCTAACGTTTGCGTTAATACGTAACAATGGTAGAAGTCCCTAACATTTGCGTTAATACGTAACAATGATAGAAGTCCCTAACTTTTGCGTTAATATGTAACAATGATAGAAGTCCCTAACTTTTGCGTTAACATGTAACAATGATATAAGTCCCTAACTTTTGCGGTAATATGTAACAATGATATAAGTCCCTGACTTTTGTGTTAATATGTAACAATGATAGAAGTCAGAGTACTTTCATGATTTTGTGGGGGACCCTAGTGACCACCTTTCGGATTGTACGTTAAATTTATACCTTCAGGTACGTAAAGGTGAACTAACAATTTTTTATTTTCTCTAAATAGAAGCTTATGATATATTTTGCACATGTTGTTTAATCAGTATGCAATCATAGTATTTAAAAAAAAAAACAATAAAATGCTTATTAATTATCACATGTTACATCACTCTCAAGTAAACTTTATAACAAACACAATCTAACGCGTTTGATTTAATATGGTGTTATTATTTCACCAGGAGCAACTTTATAAAATACCAATAGTAATTTGGAAAAACATTTTCTTTTCTTTCGACTCAGCACCATAAATGTAATAGTTTTTCCACCCATTTATTCCGCGCGAATGAAACATGGGTTTTTGCGGCAAGCCGTCATCAGCAATTCTTTGGTATCGTTAAAATGTAGAAAAAATTCTCCCTTTTTTCACTTAATAAAAACAAACTGGACTGATTTCCACACATCATCTGAAATCTGAACTATCTATTCTCTTTTTTTCTGTCAGAAGTAATAGATCTGCAGTATTTTATATTAATTTCGACAGAAAAATAGGTGGTGTTTACCAGGGCAAAAATCAAGATGACAGCGATATATAATCGGGTTATATGACATTAGTCTTAAGCATTATTTTCTTTATTTATTTATCCACGTTCCTTATGACAGCTGTAAAGCCTTTTTTGTAAGGTCCATCAAAGTTGTCGATCAACGTAGCAACATTGAGGCCGGGTTGTTTCATGTTTTATCAAAATTAATATTTTGAAGCATTGCTCTATATTTTTAACTGTTTGATTTTACCTATACTTAGTTTTCAGTTTTAGATCCGAGATAAAAATACAAAGTTTTGGCTTGATATAAATTTGACTTCTTTATGAGTCGTGGGGACTTTTCTAAGGATCGTTACCATCACTCAAATTACCCTGGTGAACCAGGCTCCCTTACTCCTCCCGGTCTTGCGCCGCACGGAGATACGCCTCGAATGCCTATATCATTTGATCATTCAAACGGATCTGTGATCTTCCTCTGTTTCTCCTGCCTTCCATTCTGCCAGTGACCATGAGCTTCTCCAGGTTCGAGATTTCAGTTTGGCGAGCAACGTGTCAAAAGTATCTTAGTAAACACTATTGGCAAACAATTTGACATTCTCTTTCGAATTTCTAGCTTTTCCAGATTGAATAAATTGGTACACCTGACTGTCCATGGTATCCTGAGCATTCTTCTATAGAATCAGAATCGCTGGCGTATATGCGTTTTCTTTAACTTGTGGAACGCCAACGCACACTATGGCGCCAATTCGAAATGGTGACGTTCTCAAGGAATTTTGAGCCTTAAAGTAAATTCGTACAATACTCAAATAAATGTTATTTGATTGGGAAATAAATAATACTACAGGCCAACTAAAAAAATAAATAATATTCTGTCACCGCTATTTTCCTCTGCCTTTACTCATATATGTTTCGTGTTTTGTATCACGTTTTTATACCGATGTTTTTCTAATAAATATTTCCTTTATCTGATAAATATTTTTATTTCTCTATTTAATTTTTTTGTAACATGAGGATTTATTTCCCTAAATATATGAAGCTATTCTGGAGAAACTACTTATGACATAAGGTACTCATATAAATATATAAGGTGGGTACCTATAATTTTTATAAATACGTTAACACATAATCTGGTAAGATGATACCATTTACAAAAATCTCTTTTTCAAATGCAAGTGGGGTAATAACGAAATTACATTCAGCTGGCGCACGGCAAGGTAAACGTGGCAAACGCTCCTGTTTCTAGTCTGCCGAAAATCCTGCTTTCAGGAAGTTTTACTTACTTTTAGTGTTCATGATTCCACAATGTATATAAATATGGAGAAAACGTGGTCTAATTTGACTAAAATTCGTACTAATAATATATTTTTGCACAACGCTGAAATTGAATCTGCAACCTCCTGACTCTTTAAATCAAATGTCCAGAATGAAGGTTGTCTCTCTTCCCACTTTGGTGATTAAAAATTATTATTAAACAATTTAAATTTAATTTTTACTCCAAATATTGGACTGCAGAGACCCAAAACGATTAATTATTTTTAAAAGCAATATTTCCCCTTGGACAGATTACCAACTCGGAACGGTTCCCGAAACGGCAATAATTTACCCACGAAGCTTTCAGGCTAACCAATTTCTTTGTTAATCCCTTCAAAATATCACATATTTTGAAGGGACCTACAATATTTTACCGTGGGTGCATGCTTCATTGCATAATTCCATTTTAATATAAAATTTCTCTTAGCGAAATCATTAGTCATGTGCGTCTCTAAAGCCTCTATCTACCACACAGCGCGATTTCGACGCGGCTGTGTTTCCGCAGCGAGTGATCGCTACTTCTTCAAGCCCCTAGTTGAGTCACACGATGGCACTGGAGTATCTGCTGTAACTGCGAGTAGGAAGTAGCGAGTAAACTGTCAATTAAAAAAAAAAAATATCAATAATGACGTACAAACTTAAATACCAATATATTTAGTTTTTTTTTTCAAAGTTAGTTTTCATCGTTAGAATAATTTTCGAAGTATCCATTTTTCAAAGCCCGCTAAAACGCTCCAAATATATGGCCGGTCGGTTTTGATCAGTTTTTAGGTTAAAATGTCAAAGGTCAAAACAAGAATGAGTTTTACCGTACATAATTTTATATTCTATTCATCGTAAACCATTACTAAACGTAAGTAAAAACTCAAAGAATAATATGACAATTAACATTATCGTAATATCCGTATTGATAATTTGTTTGCTCATGAATACTCCAATTTCTTTCATTAATAATAGTTGTTTATATTGAACAACAATTATAGAGCTTAAAGTCACCCAAATTAAGTTTAAATTTCGCCAAAACTAAAAAAATGCATATTTAAAATACAAAACAAAATCGAAAAGAAATATAGTACATACTAATCATAAAACAGAATGCGCACGTGACGTTAGATGTTCCAAATGCAATGGTACTAACAGAACTGTGTTTTGATGAGATGATTTTTTATTCACTTTTAAATAACGATTTATAAATTCTACGTATATATTCAGAATCGACGTTAGCTGATCTATGTGAATATATATTTTGAAAGCCATTATATTTCTCACTGGAGTTCCTTATTATATTACAAACTACTTTCAGGTTGGTTTATTACCTTCTGGAAGACGGATTACATTGTGTCTGTTTCCTGAATCTATGTTTTTTTTTAATTTTTATATAATTTCTATCGTGTCACCTTTTATTTAAACATAAGGTTATTTGTACCAGACGTAATCTGGTACACCAGCGAACTGAAGAAGCCGACTGATCCCAATCTACGGAGCGAGGCTTGGAGGGGGAGGTAGCTCTCCTACCGTTCCTTTTGCAAGGAGGAACGGTACTGACGACAACGACTTTTGTTAATCTTGTCCGAGGCAGTTGCTTATTGGGTCCAGTCCGAGGCAGTAGTCCGATGGAGGTAAGCAGTGGTCAGAGTGAAACAAGGCGAGTGGTTCAGAAGTCAGAGCGGGCGGCGGGCAGAGATGAGTACTTGTCAGGCGGCGGTCAAATGCTAACTGCCGCAAACTGGCGTTTGCAGGCTATTTATGCGGTCCACCAAGCGCGGACCGCCGGTGCCGTGTAGATGCCCGACAAGTCGGTCTCCCTCCCACCAACTGTCCCGCTCCAACGCTTTTATTCAGTCATTTCAGTTTGAGCGGTCTGGTGCGAACAAGCTCGCCAGACCGCCCGTTACATATATTAATAGACAACGATAATTTAATAATAAGTGTGCAACTTCAAATATTCCGGGAGACGTGGCGTCCGATACAGTTATTTCTGGTTTTGCTTTATCAGCGTGATTTCCGTCTTGTTTGCTAAAATGTGTTTTATAGCAGTTTTTGTCCTGTAGTTACATGAACTAAGAGTAACTAGGTACATTTTAATCGGTCGATTTGTAAAATATTTTATTTTGTAATAATATGTACACATCGGGGTAGAGTTCGTGTTAGATTTCTGCCACAAAATTCCCTGTTACATTTAACTCTGGTATTTAAAATGGAATCCACCATGAATGGAATGACAGTTTCAAAATTACAAATAAGAAAAACACAATGTAAACAATAATCTAAACAAACATAAATGACCCGACAGCAGCGACGCGGCTGGTGGTGAGAACTTGCGAAAGCAACGCCGCCGTAACGGCGAAAACCGGCAACTAGATCACGTGACTGTCGAAATCGCGCGTTTGTCGCGATCAGAACTGAACATGTTCTACTCGAATCGCGAATTGAGTGACTCGCAATGAATACCTTGTCACACGAAGCGATTTCCACGCTACTATTCAAATAGCAGCGTTGAGATCGCTCTGTGTGACCGAAGCTTCAGTTCAGAATCTCCACTGTTACTAGCTGTCTGCTGTCTCTGGAACTGGAAAGTTCCTTACACCCAAGAATGCCGCCAGGCTGTAATAAACAATAATAATAATAATACTTTGGCAAACTTTTATAGTACTATTACTGTGAGATATCACCTCTAGGGCGCTTTACAAAGCCAGAAACTAACTTTAAACTTTTGTTTAATTACTTTTAGAATAATACGAGGCTTTATGAAATAAACGCTTTAGTCGCCGTAGCAGAACGGTTAGTTTCTTGGTTCACACCCTGTCCAGAGGTTGCGGCTTCAAATACTGACGTGGGCGAATAAAAATCATTATATTTATACCGGTTTTATCACATAATATAAGTAATATATTAAAATTGGAATTAACTTATTGAAGCTATACACATCTTCATTGTAATATTAAATATTGAAAATTACACAGTAAATAAAAAAGATACGGTCGCGACTGAGAATCTAACTCAGAACCTCTATGGATAGACTCGATGTTCTGAGTTCGAGTCTCAGAGTCATTGACGTCATTTTCAACAATCAAAGTAATATATTTCAATATCACTTTGGTGAGAGAGATCAACCTTCAGAAATGAATGATCGCTCGAAGTAGCCTTAACCACGCTTAGTGACCAGATCTGAATAGCCAAGTACTTCTTAATATTATAGGAATGCCACTGATCCACCACTGTCTCTGGGCAGTTGGGACTCTCACAAGTAAAGTTTCCGAAAACTCCAAGTTCTGCAGGATTTTTAAAAAGGCAGGTGGTACACAGCTTACCTTGAGGTCAGCAGATCTTAATGCTGCTAACCGATTTGTTGAACCCCTCATTCAGATAAACCCGTGCAGGTACTATGATCGTGCTTTTTTGTATATCCGGCCTGGTCCTCTAGAATAAGCTTCCTCGAATATTATTAGCATCCAGAATTCAGAATAATAGTCCGTGCAGTTTGGTCGTAGCTCGGCGACAGTCGGCGCGCTTCCATGTCAAAACTCCCCTTGTTTCTATTATCCATGGCTACCTCCCTTGCTACATGCCCTGTCTAGCGGAGCCGTTCAATTTTTATTGACAAAACTTTTCACCAATATTAAATTTCATTTCGCCAACGTTCGGCCAAATTTTTTTTTTCGTCAAAGCACCGAATCTCAACCCATTGAATTTTCCCTGAATATTTTCACGTTTTCATATTTGCGTGGGAGGAAATCTCTGGAGATTTTTGCCGTTTTATTGTTCCGCATAAATTTCCATCTTTGGCAGAATGTCGCTTAACGCCGGAGAGACTATCGGGACTATTGCATATTCAGCAGGTACTGTCTTGGCCGGTTTGTGTGGAAATGTGCACGTGAAATAATATATTTTATAGTTTCAAAACCTATTCAGTGTTCACCAACCTTTTTGTGTCGGGCGTGTTCGCCTCTCTCAGAATTTTTTGACGCTGCCATTTTCGTCTCCAAATTCGTTATTTATAGATTGATATTATTACTAATTTGTAGGGGGGTCGGATTGTATAATAAATATTATTTCGCTGTTCGTAAAGGATTCCGACTCCCGATGTGAATGTAAATATATTGTACAGGTGGCGGGGTATGTCCCTTTACTGCAATGACTTAAATAAAACTTCAGAGCGAGAGCGGGGTAAGGGAGAGGGACTTATCGAACTTGCGTAGGGTGCGGTAGGTATGTGTGTTGTAGACCGCTTTAAATAGCCTGCGAAAGCCAGTTCGAGTCAGTTAGCCTTCTTGACAAGACGCCCCCTCTCTCTCGACTGCCCGCTCTGACTTCTGATCTACTCGCCTTATTTTCTTCTGACCACCGCTTACCCTGAACCCTCATCGGACTGCTGCCTCTCACTGGACCCAGACCAAGCATCGTCACACGGAGAAGGCCCGCAGAATTACAAAAGTCGTTAATAAGGTCTTGTCGTTAGTATCGTTCCTCCTCGCAGAGGGAACCATAGGTTGTGCTCTCTCCCCTCCCAGCCCTCTCCGCAGATCGGAATCAGCTGCCCCCTACAGTTTGTTTCTGTGCCATTACAGCTGGTACATTTTTATTATATAAAAAATATAAAATTATCTTTACAATAAAAACAACTGCAACCCATTCTAATGATTTTTTGAAACCAGATTGTTACAGTTAAGTTTAACAAAATCATGCTATAACAATACTGAAAAAAAAGAAGTAAAATCATGACTTGTTACCCCTGATACCCAAAATTGTATACAAACCATAGTTAAATAATTAATTGTACCAGTCTGAAGATAGCCGTCACAGGCTGAAACCGGTCACGGTCTAAAATAAAAATGGAATTGAGTTTAAAAAGGTGTCTTTTATTTAGTCAGGTTCAAAACCACCCAAAGCCCGTGCTATAAAACCATCCAGAGATATTAATTTTTATTTTTTGTAATGACTTATTGAAGCTTATATACCTTAATTGTAATACGTAATCATTGAAGATAATATTAACAAATCTCAAATGAAATATGACACAGAAAATAAAAAGGTAACGGTCGCATCTGGAAATCGAAGCCAGGGCACTTGTCTTACCGGGATATTTTTTGTATAATTGCAAAGTTCTACTCGAATATATTTGTAATCTAGATAGTGTCTCAGGACGTTCCCAAAAATATGGGAATTAATTGAGCATAATATTGGTAATTCATTGAAATATGATATCGATAAAAATTACGGCAAATAATTGGGACTCATTAGCTAAATTATAGTGCTCTCCCGGTAAAACACAGGTTCTGGTGTCCGGTTTTTTTTAATGTGATTTTACGAGGAATGACAGATTGTCCTTATCCGAAAATATCGATATTTGCGTAGTTTTAACAAAAGAAAGATTCAATATTACCGCGAGTATTGACTTTAAACATAAGTAGTGAGTTGTTTGTCTCATAATAATGCTATTAAACGAACTGAATGAACGAAATTGCGATGTTTGTAAAGTACCTATGCCAAAAGACCGAAATGTCAGATAAAAGTGATTTAAATTCTAAAAATTATAATAAACTACAGGTCTTAAGTATGTGTGATGGACCCGTAATTTTTAAAAATACTCTGATCAATTAAATCACAAATTAGACTACCCCTACCAGGGGTGGGGGGGGGGGGTGGTTTTTCGAAAACTTTATGTAGACAGTGACCTTCCTCTTGTTTTAAAGGTCAAGTGGGAAAATGTTCATCAAGCTCGGAATAAAACTGTCGATCTGTTTAAAAAACAAACCCACATTCACTTTTATATATATATATATATATATATATATATATATACTCGCTGAAGTACCCAGCGTTGCCCGGGGTTATTAATAGTTTGGAGCAAAGCTTTATAATCCATAACCCTACTCCTACTCCAACCCCTACTCCAATCCCTACTCCCTACCCAGTAATATTCCTCTTATTTTGCAAAATTTCATCAAGAAGTACCAAAAGATGGCTTTAAGGGTTGGAACGAGGGATGTGGCTGGTTTTACGATATCTCATGTAGACAGTGACTTTCCTCTTTTTTTTGTAGGTCAATTGTGCAAAATTTCATCGAGCTAGGAATAAAACTGTATATTTGTGTACAAAATAAACACACACCGCCAACCCGGGACAGAAGAAGAAAATAGAGAAATGATAATTTCTTCAATAGATTTGTATTTATTGTGTGGCGTCGATTAATAAACTAGTAAGAATTACTTTCTTTACACCACTGTTTTTAATGTATAAATATCACCATGTTTCAAAATCGTAGCTTTTCTCATCAGGATACACAATATACTAAAAATAATGGCAAATGATGTACAGACTTGTCATTATTTTTTAGTAATCTGTTCATCATGATGAGCAATGCTTCACTTTCGAAACAAGTTGATATTTATATATTAAAAACAGTGGTGTAAATAAAGTAATTCTTATTAATTTATTAGAAAATCAATAGTTCAGAAGCTACAGCCATTTTACGTGAAACGTAATTTCGTACGCAAATTTTGAAAAAAATTACCCGCTTTTCAGCGTGAATTGGCGTAAAATCCACTCAAATAATGTGTTAATTGCCTAGTATAAATAATATATGTAGGTACTTTGTATTCCTGTGTTACGTTACGTTAATCAACGTAACAACGTAAATCTTATGCCGCCCGAACAAGCGAGGCTGGTAAACTGAGAGGGAGATCCATCTTCGTATATCGCCCTTCAACCGCCGTATTTAAATTCCCCTCTACAATTAATATTATTAAACCTACAGATATTTAGGGGATGCCCCAGAAACAAGCGTAATTTTAGTTTCAAAACAAATTTACTTAACTTTTAATGCGCCGAAATTACCCATCGGTGACGCAAAATTTATATCCGATCGGCAACGTGAAGAAATGCTTTCTTTTCGTATTAAGTAGCTATTCCTGGGAATGTATAATTTTTTTTTATAAATATATAAAAACATTATCTGGTAAGACGGTAAAATTTGCAAAAACATAATTTTGCAAGATTATTACGGAAATAGACTAATGCTGCGCGCAAAATTTACCCTCGGCACACTATGGAAGTATTAGGCCGCGGAAGCTCGGCGTTCCAAAGTTTAAAATCGTCCACCTTTTTGGTAAAAGGGTAAGTTCCTTGAATTGACTTTGATTCAAATAGAATAACATCTTAGAAATTTAGTAGCGGCGGTTTTCTCTAAATACCGTTCGTGCGAAAGATGGGAAAACGAAACAAACTGGTCAAATAATTTTACCTTTTTTTTATATGTTTACCGAACAAGTGTCCCAACTGCTCCTAACCCTCTGGAGCCAGTGAGACTA
Organism: Halesus radiatus; assembly: GCA_022606495.2. Lineage (NCBI taxonomy): Eukaryota > Metazoa > Arthropoda > Insecta > Trichoptera > Limnephilidae > Halesus > Halesus radiatus. The sequence goes on along the minus strand of JAHDVE020002385.1, from coordinate 16,925 downwards.
TGGCATCCCCAATTGGGAAATGTTGTGAGGAGAAGGGTAAGAGGGAGGTGGGGAAATACCCGGCTATTCAGATATGGTCACCAAACACGGCGAAAAGCCATTTCAAGCAACGATTCAATTCTGAATGATGGTATTTCACCAGGGCGATACTGAGAGTATCTTCCACTCTGGAACGTGCGCAAATATACTATATATTATTTTTAAATGAATTAATTGTGAAACACCACAAATTAATTAAATAAAATTTACTTGCGCACGCCGCGATTTGAACCCGCGACCTTCGGATTCGTAGTCGAGAGCATTACCCCTCCACCATGGAGGCCGTCATTTTAGGCAGCGTGCCTTTTAAATTGCGCGCTAAAAATCACCCGTCTGCAAATACTGCCCACGAGCGATTCCGAAATGAAGACCATGCGTGCGTTATGAATCTCGCACGTATATGACTTTTTGTCGTAAGAAACAATAATACTACAGCGGGAGACGTGCGAACCTTGGGAATCTACAGGAAGCCCGGGTGCGCAGCAACTACGGGAGTTGTAAAACCGAAATTTGAACGTAAATTCGGTAGAATCAACAGTTTTTTTTTCTGTGACTACTATGTGTATGTTACATTTTATTGCCGTATTTCTAGAATTTGCTAGCATTGGCAAATATATAAAAAAAACGAACATTTCTGTTTGTTTTTTTTTAGCCTTTATATTTTTTAACCTCACACACGTTTTAATGAATCGCCGAATTCTGGTTGTGATGAAATTTAATCGCTGTTCTGATGTAATAAAATATATATGGTAAAGACAAACATAGGTTTTTCTCGTATATCTAGGGGATTTTTTCGGCTGGAAAAACATGCATTACCCATTAGAGGCAATTTTTTCTGGTTTCAGTGACATTCTCGGGAGTTAACTACCCCAGCTGACCTTCACCTCCAAGAAGACAACACAGGACGCCCCGTACTTCATTCCTCACTTCATCTTGTCTAGTAGATAAAATAGTGCATTGAACTCTCAAATAAGATTACATTATCTAGTTCCGTCTTATATCGATGCATATGTACTCAATACAAAACGTCAACATCCGTTGCGTAACTGATAATACTATTTTGTTGTTTTGTACCAAATAAACTTTAGATATTAGATTAATCAGGACAGCTATAAAAGTGGCTGCCTCAACCTAAGTGAATTAATCTATCTTGTCGAGTGAATCCAAGCAGTTGCTTGTCGTATTGCTCACATGATAATTCCTTTTGAAATTGTACGTTACTTGTTGTATTTTAAATGTTATAAAATAAAGGATAATTAAATCCAAATATTGTTTAATTATTTGAATCAAAGTGACCAAGAAAAGTTAACTGGCGCCCAGTACGTGGGTCATAAAATTCGGGGAAGCTGTTAAACTTGGCCGTAGCCAGGACTCCCTAGGTGTTTTTAAATACCTCAACGCGAAGGACCAACCAAAAAAAAATCGTTAACTGCGACAACATTCATGTAAGTACATTTTTCAATTGTTCGTCTATCCCATCCGTATGATAGATCCTTTCCCTACCTTATCCAAAAGGTTAGAGATAAAATCCAAAAAAAAAATCTTTTTATAAAATGGCACAGCCAAACGAGAGATCCGCTCTCCAATACTCAGAGTCGAGTCTGGAGTATGACGGTTCTGCGCAAGATATTAATTTGTTTATAAAATCAGCTAGGGGTTACATTGCACGAAACGGCAATACCCCAAGCAATGTCGAAAGAGTAATTTCGAGATTGCGCGGCAAGGCATTACATGTGATCCTTATGAACGATCACGAAAATAATATCGAAAAAATTTTGGAATCGTTAAAAATTGAATGTGGTGACAACAAGTCGGTCACATTACTTCAGACCGAGCTACTTAACTTCAATCGGGGAAATAGAGATTTCGGAACCCTGATTCATGAAATGAATCAAATATTATTTTCAATAAAAATTAAAATTTCGGACCAATATGGACCAGCGAGTGTGCAGCTCCTAATGGAACCATATAAAGACACGGCACGTAATACGTTGTTAAATTTTTTTACCCACACATATTAAATGTGCAAATCTAACAAAAAATTACGACACCCTGTGTGTTGAGATACGTATGTTGGAGGCGCATGGTGAACTCCACTGTAACAGAACTAAACATGTGCCTAATTCCCCACAACCAACGCAAAATAAATTTCACCCAACTCAGTTCGGACAAAACTTCAATAGAACATTTAATAACCCACAATATAATCCAATCGGTTATAGAACGAATCATACCAATTTTAATAATAATAATAATTATAAACCATGGCAACACAATAACTTCACGAACAACAAACCCGGACAGAATTTCGGGGTTCGAAATAATAACATGTCGCAACAAAATAATTCTAAATATCTAGGAAACCCACAACGCCGTAACGAGGATGTTAGTATGAGGACAGCGCCTATGCCACGCTCGTTCAAAGGCCCAGTCATAGACTTGGGTAATGGACGTACGGCACAGGAGCTATTCCAATGTGATCACGGAGGCCAGGATTTTTGGGCGAACGAAGAAGATCCCCCAAAAACCTCGCCCAACTAAACCACATTCATTAATTAATTTATTGTAATGGACTTCCATATGTAGAAGCTCCATAAAACATAAATTTTTAATCGATACTGGTAGTTCAAATCATTCAGGCTCTACTCATATATATATATATATTTTTTTTGCAACTAAATTAACAAAGAATTTTCGGTACGAACGGCGCACACCATAACGACCCATAGAGGTACGGTTGTGACGCATTTTGAAAAAAAAAAAAAAAAACTCCAACAAAGCAAGTTCAACTATTCCATGTAATGGACATAATCGAACTTGATGAATTATTGGAGAATAATGAACGTGGCTGTACAACCCATGTAGCCGACTTATTATCTAGAGTAGAGATCCATCATAGTGAGGTTAGTGATGATCAATACTCGTTACGAGTAGAAATCACTTCGGATGCCCAGAGTGTCGCCGACACCATGCATAGCCATGTGGACGATAATGGAGGAATCCCGATTCGTCACAAGCATCCACCCCCACGTATGAATAGGATATTTACAGAATCATGTAATCAGGAATTACGTAAATTGAAAACAAAAGAAGCAGGTACGGATCATGTTTGGTGTATCCCCCTCGATAATGCGCAATGTATATTTTTAAATTATGTAAAATATTTAAACAAGAATAAATATGCGGTAATTATCAATGACGACAAGTTATACCAAATCGTCAGTGAATGTTGTAGAAAAGAACTGATTACAGTTATATTTTAATTACAATAAATTTATAAGAAATAATAATGTAAACTTACCTAATGTAGGCTTAGAACGTTTAAAATATTTAATTGACCATAATAAAGCATTGATAGATAACCTTATTGTAACTAGACATAAACGAGGTCTTACAAATGGTATCGGGTCGGTAATTAAATTAATAACGGGAAATTTAGATGATAATGATATAAATAAGATAACGCAACAAACGGAAAGTAATCTACATTTGAATCAACAACGAATCTCTGTTACTTCGAAAACCTTAGAAGATTATTACACTAAACTTAAAAATATTTCACTTAACCAATTAGTTATATGGGCTCAAATAAGCCACGATCATTATGAAGATCAAACTGATTTGTTGATCACACATTTAATTTATCAAACGGAAACAATGACTGAATTAGTAACTAGAATCACGGAAGCAATTACCTTTGCCGCTCATGGAATGTACCACCCTAGCATTATTAAACCAAAAGTCTTCATGGACTCAATATCACAAATAAATTCAGAAAACTTATTTTCTAAAGACTTTGATATTATTCAACGCTTTTTACAAGTTCAACTCATAAAAACCAAGCAAACCTTGCATTTTATTCTATCCCTTCCACTAGTAGAGAATACAGTATACATGTATTATGAAATTATTCCCATAATATCCAAACCAGGTACCCAATGCTTCCAACCCCACCTCCCATCCAGAGGAATATTGAGAGATGGAAAACAAATGTATGTCGCAAGCAAATGCCAAATAATCTCGGACCAAAAACAGCTTATGTAACAAAGAAGTAAATACCATTGATGATTGCACCACCTTGGTGTTAGAAACCCAAAACGAGCAGAACTGCAGCCTTCACAAGATCACATGCCCAGAAGAATATACCCATATTATAGGAGACAATATGATGTATGTATTTCGTAACAAGCCCACCCCACTACAAGCACATTGCCTACAACATAAACAGAGTATTGTTATTTCTAAATCGGTACTCGTGACCAACGATGAATGCAGCATACAAGGAAAAACATTTAATATGGGACGGACTATCAACAAGGAAACATTAGTCATTACGTATTCCAGAGAAGAACTACATGTATTAAAGTTACCCACATTACATATGGACGAAATAGAAAAACCACACGAAGATTCCAGCATCACCACCAACGTGACAGAAACCACCTCCACCAGTGGAAGTCTACATATCACACTAACAAGTTGCCTAATAATAATGGCAATTGGATATATCCTATGGAAAATATGTAAACTCTTCGCATCCCGAAGGAGTTCCCATTTAAAGGGGGGAGAGTTAACTACCCCAGCTGACCTTCACCTCCAAGAAGACAACACAGGACGCCCCGTACTTCATTCCTCACTTCATCTTGTCTAGTAGATAAAATAGTGCATTGAACTCTCAAATAAGATTACATTATCTAGGTCCGTCTTATATCGATGCATATGTACTCAATACAAAACGTCAACATCCGTTGCGTAACTGATAATACTATTTTGTTGTTTTGTACCAAATAAACTTTAGATATTAGATTAATCAGGACAGCTATAAAAGTGGCTGCCTCACCCTAGGTGAATTAATCTATCTTGTCGAGTGAATCCAAGCAGTTGCTTGTCGTATTGCTCACATGATAATTCCTTTTGAAATTGTACGTTACTTGTTGTATTTTAAATGTTATAAAATAAAGGATAATTAAATTCAAATATTGTTTAATTATTTGAATCAAAGTGAACAAGAAAAGTTAACTCGGGTAAAGCTAAGTGTTTTTCTATCCAACCCCGGGGATTTTTTTCCCTTTATTAATATTCGATTGAACTTGCACCGTCACTTGAAATGAGTGGAAGATACTGTCTGCATCACCCTGGTGTGTGACCTCTTATTTTGAAACTTTCCACGAGAGTAAAAAACTGATAATTTTTTTTGATTCTTTTATGCTTTATTACATGTTTCGCTAGTGGGGTAAAAAAAATCGTAATTATCACCCCATTAGCGAAACATGTAATAAAATGTATAAGAATCCAGCAAAAAATAAAGTTTGACTCTTCTGGAAAGTAGCTAAATATTAAATACGCCTGTTAATATCGTGGGCAACTAATTGTTCTGAATTGTGTCTCATGACGTCACGGGTAATTTACCTTTCAGACACAATTCAGCGATCGTTTTACATTTAAAGCCCATAACTTTGTCATTTTTTGAGATTATTTGAGATAAATTAATTTTACCGTCGTTATTAAAATATTTTTTTGGAGTCAACCTGTATCTGGCTATTGGCTAAGCCTCGGGTTCAGCTTATAGCTGGATCTAACAACCCGCCCTAATTATGAATAGGTAGGTACTTAGGTATTATTGATATAAAATTATTTTGAATTTCATTAATTTTGTTTTGTTTTATTTTTCTCTTGATATGTGATATCTATCGCAGAGTGCTCAGACAAGTTTTTCTCCCCAGAGTTTTTATTTTATTTTTTTGTTTACAGCAGGTATCAATTTATTTATTCTTCTTACTCTCGAAACAAATTTAATTCGTATTTCTAATGAATTTGAAACTTAACACAGACATAATATATCAGTTTCATTGTTTGAATTTGACTACAAAACAACCTTAGATAAACTACTGGGTCCTTACTAATTTATTTATAGTGTGTATGGCGTAGCTCCATCATCATTGCGCGAGCATCTTTTCACCCTTGTTATGGCTTTAGTAGGATAAGGTGACTTTCGGTTTCGGTTGTTTTTTTTTTGTGATTCCCAACCAGTAGATCATTTTTAGTAGGAGAAATTCAACTATTGTCAGACTATTCGTAACCTAGGGATGTTTGTCTCTATTTAAACATTAAATTAAAATTTAATTACAATGGAATTCTTCTTGGTAGGACCATACCTCCTTTCTGTCTCCTGTCCCTTTCATGAGCTTCACAGTGCTTCACACACCCACTCGACTGGGCGTCGCGTCAGTACGTCGCGACGCGCATTGTCTGCGTCAAACGCCCACATTAATTCTGCCGTATCTATAACGCAGTATCTCTAATGTCTCGTTCAGACGGTTCAGTTTTAGTGGAAGCGAGTTAAGTTGAAAGAAACGTGTGAACATGCTTTCAACGCAGAGTCGAATGAAGCTAGCCGGCTTTCAATTTTAATTATAGTTTGGGTTGACACCAAAACGACACGTGTGAACACTTATTTCAACTCGCTTACGATTTTTCGTTCGATGCTGCCACGGCATTAAGTGGTTGTGCGTAACAATAAATGGTATCTTCAACAAATAAAAGTGGTCAGACTACATTTTGTTTAGATTTATAGATCTTTATTAGAGCCATTGTTGTCTTTGTTATTAAAAAAAGGTGTTTAAAATAATACAAAATACCCCTGCTAAAATAAATAAAATACTTCTCACCCGTAGTAGATATTTACTAAACCTTTAATTAAAAAAATAGTTCATTCCGTTTGGATTGGTATTTTGCCCTCAAATCCAAAATTCAGTTTTGTATGAAACAGGCACCGCAGCCGTTCCCCTTAAGGAATTTATTATGTTCACCATAACGATCAACGGAAGATGATAATAAAGTGGTCATTTTCAAATATTCAACTCACAATTCATCCCCCATCTGGAACAATTACAAACAGCCTACCCACCCTTGGTTTTAAAGCAATGTACGCCACTGGATGGGAAAGCGGGATGGGGTGGTTGTTTGAAATCTCGTGTAGACAGCGACCTTCCTCTCATTTTGAAGGTCAGGTGTGCAAAATTTCATCACGCTCGGAATAAATCTGTAGATTTCTTTAAAAACAAAGAAACAACGGGACACTCTTTTTTATATTCTCGTATGTAGTGGGGTTATGAACGATTTGAGTAAAGTTTTAATGTAATGATGTGTTACCCCTACCCCTACCCCTACCCCTATCCTTAACCCTACTCTTACCCCTACCCCTACAATAAGTCCTACCCACCTTTAAATAAAATAAAAACATGTAGGCTCCTAACATTCTTTCTACTAGTCGGATTGGTTATTTCATTAGCTTCAATCCTTCCTTCTCCGGACAATGCGAATTATATTGCAAAAAATCGCGTAAATCGGTCCAGTAGTTTTTTTTTAGTCTATAGGGGATACACATACGAACATGCCTTTTACTTCAAGCTTTGAAAGTCAAACATTCATATTAATATGAAAGGAATTTAATAATACCTTCCCGTGTAACTTATACCTTCTACCTTCATAGATTATTTCCGCTGAATATTATTTTTTAAACCGCCCCCAGCGACCCTTTGCCCTTGGAAGGCTAATCTCTTTACGTCTACGTAACGTAGCGTTCCGGGAGTAGGCACTCCAAAAGGTTGCTTTTGTATGAAAAACTGTCAAAGTTTCAGGAGTTTCATGGCCCGGCTATTTCAGAAATTCAGTGTCGAAACGACGATTTTACTGCGCAATTAAAAATATAGAGACGAAATTTCTACCGCTTTTTTAACTGGTGGCGAAGCGAGAATTGTAAAAAGTTAACGGGAAACGGTCGCTGAAACGGAATTAAATGTTTTTTTAAAAATTGTTATTGCTATAAGGTTAAAAGCTTCACGCTGTGCCATTGAAAATAATATTATAGGTTATCGACTTTTAAAAAGCTGAACGGAATTACACTCGTGTTTTAAATAATATACATTTAACGGCTACGATGAGCAATTACCAAATGATATTTTGGTTCATGCATACTTTAATAAAATCGTTAGCTATTTCTAGTACGTTTCACTGATATACCGTACAAATAATTTTGTCAACAGAATTTTTAAACTCATACATAGATCGTTGACCGGTCAGTGGCCGAGTTGGCATCGCGTCTGGGTCTCACCCAGGCGTCGTGAGTTCAATTCCTCGGCTGGCTAAGTCCTCCATCACGACCCAAGCAACATATTTCGCTTACTGTGTTGGTAGTAGGAGATTTTCAAATAGTTATTTATTTATTGTATAATATATGCCCTATATGGGCTTTTACATATAAAGTTAGTTATAATAAACAGGTGCAAAACACATCACAGTAGGTTCAAAGAAAGAACAAATACAGGAATAACATAGTGTAAATACCATTCTAAGTAATAAGTTCATAGGTGAAAAATCAAAACATACCTCACATTCACTGTTACTTATACTCTAGACACATTTTAATAATTATAGAGGATGTATGCAATAATCGTTTGTTTGTATTTGTATTCAGAGCAGTTGAAAATGTCTAAATATTGTCGGGACGATTTATTAATATTATATTAAATGTAGGTACTTCTAGGTAGGAGATTCGTAAAGAATGCAAGGCTGATGTAAGCGTAGTGCGTAAGATTAAGAAAGGGACGCTTAGATGGTTTGGGCATGTAGAGCGAATTAACGAAGAGAGGAGTGCAGGGAGAATATATGACCCGAATGTGAATGAAGAAGCCCGGGACGTCCGTGGAAGACATGGCACGATCAAGTGAATCAAATACTCGAGTTGGGCCATGTCAGAAGTCGGACTAACAGAAGAGAATGTATGAGACGTTGTATGAAAGTGAATGAAGCAAGAAGTGTATACCAAGATCGAGTTGTTTGGCGGTCCGTCCTCTCTACTTACCCCTGCGGCGCGATGGTTATTTAGTTAGTTAGTTAGGTACTTCTGATGAACCTCAGAATGTTTTAATTTTTATTACCAAAGCTCTTATTAAGTTATGACGCTTATTTTGATGGTATTATTATATTATAAAGTTTCCCTACTTAATTTATTCCAATAAATTGAATATTCTAGGATAGACTTGTAGAAAAAGTCAATAGATGTCCCATATAAATAAAACTCGGATAGGCTTATCTGAGACACTATCTAGATTGCAAATATATTGGGGTAGAACTTTGCAGTCGTACAAAAAGATAGCAGCCAATATTATCGAAATTAATTAACGATAATATTGGTAAGTCTTCATTTTGAAGCATGGTATCGATAAAAATGACTCATTAGTTCAGTGGTAGATCTTTGTTCCGCTAAAACAGAGGTCCCGGTTGAAATTTGTTAATATTATCTTCTTCAATGGTTAAATATTACAATGAGGTTTATAATCTCCAACACGTTATTTAAATAAATTTCAAATAATGGTACGTTATCTTATTTTTTTCAATAAAATTAATCATTGTGAATAAATGACGAATATTCAACGATACCCACTCACATAAAATTACACTTTAAGCCTCCTCTCTCACCCGAAAAATATCTTTATTTAATTTAAATTTAATTAATTTTTTGTCTTTTGTTCCAGGTGAGATGCTAAATCTACACAATTACCATTGCTTCAGGTAAGATTTCCTAACAGTCAGGTTGATAATGGTTTCGAAAGGCGAAACTGGTGAAGCTTAAAATACCCACCAGATCTTCCTTTCATTATGTGAATACCGCACAAGAGTGCCAACTGCTCACAACCGTCTTAGCCAGTGGGGCTACGACATCCCCGATTGGGGTATGTTGTGAGGCTGAAGGTAGACGGAGGGGAAGGAGATTAGAATGAGGAAGGTGTGGAAGTACCTTTTTATTTTATTTAAAGGGAATCAAATTTAATAATATTTTTATTAAGTTCTGCAATTTTAAGAAGATTATGTAAAGTAAAAAAAAAATGTATTATGGAATATTTTCGTAGTTCCTCTCACTAGGCGATCCACCCTGTGCTGAGGCGAACTAGGTTTTGGGTAGATTGTTTTCAGCGACATCTATATTTCAGCTTCAATTTTTGGGTAGGGTCAGTAACTTTTATTACAATGTCTTTCAAATACTATTGTTCTTTTTCTGATGATTCCTTACGTCAAGTATTGCTGGACTTAATGAAGTGATTAATTTTCTAATTAACTCAATTTTATCAATATTACTCAATAATATTATATTTTTTTAGTACTCAATTTTTAACCCATCTTTTTTCATCATAGCACCAACCAGCACCTATCAAACACATGTACATAATTGTTTACTCTATAATATTTGTTTTTCTCATCTCTTCATAAGTACGTCCTTTTTTTTCCGTACTATTCTTCATATCTCTTTATACTTAATTATTATACTTTTTTCTAGATATATTATATTACAGTACTATGTCAATACTAGCTTTATTCCTTTCTATTTTGTATAATGGCATATTTAATATGAACTAAACTAAAAATCCTAAAACGGGATTTGTTCTCAGTTGAGCAGTCAAAGCTTTCTTACATTTTATTGTTTAAGAATGTGTGTTTCAAGTAAATAAATGAAAATAAATTTTAATTGTTAGATACTAGGTGGGAGTTTGCTCTATGACTTTGGGGTTAAAAAATCAGAGCTTCTCTATCAAAGGTAAAATCATATAAGTAAGTCGTGTCAGTGTGGTCTAGCCATAGTTTGAAAAATTACTTTGATAGAATAAAATACCTACAGAAATTTATAAAAACAACACTATTAAATTTTGATTTACTTTAATCATGGTCGTGGGGTAAGGCTCTCGACTACAAATCTGAAGGTCGCGGGTTCAAATCCTGACGTGCGCAAGTAAATTTTATTTGATTAATTTGTGCTGTTTCACAATTAATTAATTTAAAATATATATATATATATATATAGTATATTTGCGCTCGTTCCAGAGTGGAAGATACTCTCAGTATCGCCCTGGTGAAAGACCACCATTCAGAATTTAAACCTGGCTTGAAATGGCTTTTAGTCGTGTTTGGTGACGTGATTTCGATCTGAATAGCCAGGTATTTCCCCACCTTCCTCTTCCCCTTCTACTTCCCCTAACCAATACCTTTAGCTTCACAACAGTCCCCAATTGGGAATGCGATAGTATCACTGGCTCCAGATGGTTGGGAGCAGTTGGGACTCACCTTGTGCGGTATTCATATAAAAAGAAAACGTTTTTTTTTTTTTTATTTAATGCAGTTTTACGAATTAACAAAATTAGAATTAATAAAAGTACCTGGTTATTCATATCTGCCCACCAAACATGGCTAAATTCATTTCAAAGAGCGTTTAGATTCTGAATGGTGGGCTTTTAGTGTGGTGATACTGAGAGAATCTTCCACTATGGAACCTGCCGCAAATATTTATTTATTTATTTGTAAGAAACAAATGGTTTTTAATACAGATTTATACAAAAAGCAGTTTAACAAAATGTAAGCCAACAAAGTTTCTTATGGTACCAGCGGTTAAGTACAGATGTTTTTATTAGAAAAAATAAAATAAGAACGAATGGAGGAGAGGAAGAGGAAGATAGAATCGGGACAGGAGATGCTCTCGATACATTTTATACTCGTGCATCAATTTGTGGTCGTACGTATTACGTCTGTTCGATATTTGGAAGGGTAACTAACTAACTAACCATCATGCCGTTTCCCCACAGGTGTAGGCAGAGAGGACGGACCACCAAACAACTCGAGCTTGTCATACACTTCTTGCTCACATTCATACATCTTCTCATACAATCTCTTCTGTTATTCCGACTTCTGACATGGCCCGACTCAAGTACATATTTTATTAACTTGATCGTGCCATGTCTTCCTCGAACTTCCCCGTCTTCTTCCATTCACATTCGCGTGATATATTCTCCTTACACTCGTTTCTTCGCTCATTCGCTCTACATGCCCGAACCATCTAAGCCTCCCTTTCTTAATCTTGCTCATTACGCATACATCAACCTTGCACGTGAAGAATGTCGATATTGTAAAATTGTGCATTATATTGCGCATAAATACGGGGAATTGGAGAATTTATCCTAAGATTGGTCCTGCATGCGGGCAAATAAAAAAAAATTGTTTTTGAATTAATTAATTGAATAAAATATCAAATAAATTTTAATGAGCTAAAATACCTTGATCTCATTACCCTATATAAAGTGTGCAATAACATTATCAACTGTCTACTTACTCCAACTAATAAACTTCAAAATACCATCCAGAAGAACTAGTTCTTACCACTTATTGCACATTAGCCGGACGCGCGCAAATGCTGGTGTCAGGGATCCAATTAGAAGAATGTGTGAGTTATTTAATCAAAATCAAACTCTGATGGATTCCGACATATTCTTTGATATGTAGTGCTTTTAAAAGAGAATTGAAAGCTGTTTTCAAATAATAATATTAAACAAACAAACTTCAACAAACAGTGTTTGGACATTATGTACTTTTTATTGTTTCCTTGTATAGCAATATTTTTAATTTAATTATTATTTTTTTCCCTTTACATTTTTGTAAGTATTATTTGTAAAGTTTATTTACCTCCTGTTACTCTATTTAGAAATTGTGCACTTTTAAAAAAAAAATCTGTGTAACACAATCTTAAATTCCTTAACTTGTCTGAATATTATTTTTAATGTTTATTTGTTTATTTATCTTTATCATATTAATCAGTGAGAAATATGTTAGGATACAGGCGAGTTCTCCAAATATTTCTATATCGTTTCGATATTACTACTGTCTGTATCTGTATTTTCTCCATAAATAAATAAAATAAAGTTATGGTAGGAATATTTAATACTCGCTAAATTATTGGTGATAGTGCCAGGAGTACACATTTCCACGGAGATTGGGTTGGTTTGGGTTTAATACATTCCGCAGACTGGATTTAAATTTTCCACTGCGGCCGAAAGTAATATAAAAGAGGTTTCGTCTATTCTGGCGGAGTCGAATATTTCCAACGGCTCCAATAATTTCCGCACCATTTCATTTTTGACAAGGGTTTTCGTTTTTGCGAAGTTGTCGAGAGGAGTGTGCGATACCCACTCGACGTTTTCATATGTCGCTTTTAAATTATCGTGAATATAGACACATTCTATATTCGTGCGAAAATATATCTAAATCGATTCCTGATAGTTATTCTAGGAACTTTCGTTTTCGTTGAGCTCCTCTCTGGATAAAGCCTTATTCATATTAGGACTAAAATAGCTCCCGGTGTCTTTTTCTAGCCAAATGGTAACTATTAATCTCCCACAACGCAATCAGTCATATATATATGGTAAAAAAAGCTTAATTAAAATCATATAAGCGAAACATGTAATCAAATATATAATATAATTTTCACCAATAAAATGTAGACATAATTTGTCTCGACGCCATCTATTTGAGGGATTTAGCCGTTACAAGCCTTTCTCATACTAATAAAGTTGGTTGTTTACAGGTGAAAATATAATAAAAAACAGTAATTATTGAATGAAACACTAGTATATATTGATTAACTTGGCGGGTTTGCGATAAGCCGACGTAGCTCAACGGTAGAGCATCTGACCGGACATCCGAAGGGTGCAGGTTCGAGTCCTGTCGGCGACATTTATCTTTGCTCAGAAAGGTTTTTTTCAATTTGGATGAGTGTGTCAGGCTAATAATTATTGTTTATAAAAATAAATATATAATAATCCAGTAAAAAACAAACAGTTTTTTGGCTCTCATGAAAAGTTTGCCAAATATGAGATACGCCAGATTACGTCGTGGGTGACGAATAGTTTCTAAAAAGGTACATAATTTTATTACTTTTACTTTGCTAGATATATATATATATATATATTAGTTTATTAAGGCAAACTTAATTCTTGTTTTGTCATAGGCCACAAAAACGAGGTTCGGGATATTAGAAACACGAAAAATTAATAACAGTGCGGCTATCATTTCATTTCCACACTTTGTTATTGTAAGATTGCAGAGTGAAGCCTAACATTTAATTAAATTAAAAGCGCACTTTAGGCTGCTGTTGTCACGAAAATTGCGCTATAAAAGTAGTCTTAACTATTATTATTAAACACGTCTATCGCGCGGGTATGTTGTGTTTATCATCACCCCATTACAACATTGCTCAATATGTCCACGTTGGTCGCACCTTTATTATCTACTTAATATAACGTATTCCACCGTCAATATAACGCATCGTACGACAACATAAAACAACACAATACAACATGCTTCTTATTCCGCTGAGAAATCGTGACTTGCGCAATTAGATCATGGAAACATCATCATTACTTTTATCGGTCAAGTGTACAATAAACAAATAGTCGAATTGTTATAATGCATTACTTTATTCAATATCTACGTTTACCTTTTCTTTAACCCTTATCACTCCTTTGTCGGGTGCCAGCCGACATCACTATATGTACGCTACAGCTTAGTTGTCGGCTGGCGGCCGCCAAGATAAGACGTGCGTATACGGTGTATTTTCGCGCTCAAAACTTAACACGTGACATTGTTTCTTGTGATTATTCGATAAAAAAACATTTAAATTCCCGTTTTAATAAGATTTTGACTAATATTTCTATTTTTGAAACTGATAATACATGGTGGAATTCCATTATAATGATATAATAACACACATATGAAACTTATTTCCACTTTTATTTTATTTCTCCGTGACCGGTTTCAGCTTGTTAAAGCCATCTTCAGACTGGTAAAAGTTAATCTTAAACTACGGTTTATATACACAACATGTGGGGGAGGAGGGATGGGGAGAGACTACAAGGGATTTATTCTATTACATGGGTTTTCTTTATATTTGTCATTAACTTAATTGACTTAATATAAAGAAAACCCATGTAATAGAATAAATCCCTTGTAGTCTCTCCCCACAGTTTTTCCTTTAAAAAGACTTATAAAATATTTTTTTTAACCGGTCAGTGACTGAGTTGGTAGCCCGTCGGATTCTCACTCATGCGTCAAGTTCAATTCCTCGGCGGGCTAAGTCCTCCATCATGACACAAGCAAAATTTTCCGCTTAGTGTGATAGTAATAATCTCCCCCATAAGTTTCATATGTGTGTTATTATATCATTAAGATTTTGACTGTTTTCCGTTTTTGTTTTACTATAAAATAACCTTTTTGTAACTGCCTATCAATAAATTAATATTTTGACATTTTTTAAATTAGAGTTGGCTGACAACAAATATTAAAAAAATAATGGAGTGGTAAGGGTTAAACATGCAACTTTATATTATTTTTAAAATGGTTCTGTTTCTATTTCTAATTATGTTATCTTACCATTTTAATTCTTTACACGTAGGTATACAACAGCATTATAAACAACAAAATTCGACTACCATAATACGGGCATGTGCCTTGTTAGATAGTTGAAAAAAAAAATATAAACTCTGTACCAAATTAATAAATAATATAAAATATTCAATACAATATAATATTTTCTACAGAATACATTTAAATTTACAATGTTTTTATTTTTGTATGGAGTTGGCAGGTATTGGAATTCAAATGGTTATATAAAATAAATTATTGAAGTATGTTTGTATTTTTACAACAGATTTTTGTTTTCTAATTTGTATGAGCAAAAACGAAGGCTGTAAAATATAATATCCGGCCTGAAGGATATTACTGTTTTCAGTTTATTTCCGTTTATTATTTCGTTTTTGACGATATTTTGTATTAAAATGTCCCGTAGAAATTAGCCAAATACGTAATAAGAAAATTTTGAAATTGGTAAAAAGGTGAGATAACACGCGGGTTTATATCTATCTGCATCTGATATTTCCTATTAATTTTATTTAGTAGTTTAATTTTTTAACTGCCCGAAGCAATGAGACTGTCTCCCAATTTTAAATTTTTATTTTTGCAAAATGTAGTATATTTATAAAAATAATTACGACAGTAAAATTAATTTTCGATATCTTAAAACATGACGAAGTTATGAGCTTTCAAAGTGAACTTGGGTAAAATGACCGCTCAAAGTACATGTGCGTCACGAGATACAATTCAATACAATTCACAATTCGACTGGCAGTACCGCATACTGCCGCGCTAGTCGTTTATGTACCGCGATCTCACACGCTTATCGGCCGACCGGCGATATTATCCTAAAATATCAACATTTTGACTGCTTACACCTTAGGTACTATTCGGTATTTTGCAAAAATTTCAAAAGTTCTGTCCACAGCATCCAAAATCCGTAAATAAGACGAATTCGCTGTAGGAGACAACCTCATTCTGAATATGGCGTTTCCAAATTTGGTATTTGTTGAAAGAAGTGTGAAGGGAGAGGAATGTGAAGAGGAATGCTGTCTAATCTGATCCGTTCACTAAATACAGCTAAATCTATTTCGATTCTGAATGGTGGACTTTCACTCTTCCCTTCTGCTATATTCCTTACCCTTGCAACATATTTAATTTGTGGAACGCCAACGCGCCATATGGCGCATCCACATTTTTCCTATGAACGCCGACGCCCACTATGGCGCCGATTCGGAACTGTCACGTTCTAATGGAATTTTGACCCTTAAAGTATGTTCGTACAATACTCAAATAAATGTTGTTCGATTGGAAAATGAATTATAATACTACGCTTAAAATATTGTCGCTTCTCGTTAGTAACACGCGCGCTAACTGAAAGAATAAATAAGTTTTTATACCGATGTTTTTCTAATAAATACTTGACTTTTACATGATAAATACTACAAGAGTATGGGAAAAATAGTAAAACGGCAAAAATATTTTCGTGTTTCTTTATTTAACTTCTTTTTTTTTGTAACATGAGAAGTCATTTCTTTTAATATATGAAGCTGTTCTTAGAAAACTACCTACGATATATACCTCCATACAATTTTAATAGGATGATAAGATGGTACCATTTAAAAAAAAATCATTTTGCAAAAAACAGGTGAGTAATT
>JAHDVE020002384.1:0-20811 GCA_022606495.2 Halesus radiatus | reverse complement strand
TACCAAACCTCCAATTCAGCGAAATAGTAAAACTCACAATGCCAGACAAAAGCATTCGAACAGGTCAAGTCCTCGAAATACACGGCAGAAAGGCTGTTATCCAAATTTTCGAAGGTACAAGTGCTATTGATAGCCACGTTCGTGTTGAATTTACAAATCACACATTCAAATTCGGATGTTCACTTAGCATACTAGGTCGCGTATTCAACGGTAGTGGGAATGTAATCGACTCGGGACCGGAAATAATTCCAGATGCGTATCGTGATATTCAAGGTATGCCACTTAACCCAGTCACTAGGATATATCCCGAAGAATGTATTGAAACAGGTATTAGCTCAATTGATATTATGAATAGTATAGCGAGAGGACAGAAGATCCCTATATTCTCAGGGTCAGGGCTACCACATAATGAGATAGCGGCACAGATATGCAGACAAGCAGGACTTGTTAATGGTGAAAGTAATTTTGCAATTGTGTTTGCAGCGATGGGTGTTAATATGGAAACTGCTAATTTTTTTAGAAGTAGTTTCCAAGAGACAGGGAGTTTAGAGAGAACGGTTATATTTCTTAATCTAGCTAATGACCCCACAATTGAACGAATTATAACACCAAGAGTGGCATTGACTGCTGCGGAGTATTTGGCATATGAGTGTGGATTGCATGTCTTGGTTATTATGACTGATATGAGCTCATATGCAGATGCTTTACGGGAGGTTAGTGCTGCTAGAGAAGAGGTGCCTGGGAGAAGAGGATATCCTGGATATATGTATACCGATCTTAGTCAGCTTTATGAGCGAGCAGGAAGAATTGAAGGTAGAGAGGGAAGTATTACTCAGATACCAATACTTACAATGCCAAATGATGATATTACACATCCAATCCCTGATCTTACAGGTTATATAACTGAAGGGCAGATATATGTTGACAGGACCTTGCACAACAGACAAGTCTATCCGCCAATAAATGTGCTACCTAGTCTGAGTAGACTGATGAAGAGTGCAATTGGGGAGGGAATGACAAGAATTGATCATAGTGATGTGAGTAACCAGTTGTATGCCAAGTATGCGATTGGGAAGGATGCGATGGCAATGAAAGCAGTTGTTGGCGAGGAGAGCTTAAGTGTTGAAGATAAGCTAAGTATTGAGTTTCTTGAAAGATTTGAAAGGGAGTTTATTGGTCAGGGGATGGTGAGAAGGACGATTGATGAGAGTCTTGAAATAGCGTGGGATCTTTTGAGAATATTCCCGAGAGAAATGCTAAACAGAATTCCAGCCAATATTCTTGACATGTTTCATATCAAAAATGGAAAAGAAAAATTAATTGGCGCTGAAGAATAAAATTTCAAGAATAATAAAAAGAGTTTCTTTTCGTTTGTCAGGCTTTTATAAATAAAATAACTCTTTAAAAGCAGGTTGCATTCACACAGTGTCACATATCAACAGTTGTATGTATCAGATTGCTTTTTTACATCACTCATTTTGCAATCACTTTTATTATTGTCTTTAGTATTGCATATAAACCTTTTACATTTACTATTTAATCGCGGGTTTTAATTCCTTAGTTTGCTGTAGCGTGATTTTACTAATGATAACTACAAAATGATTCGTTACTCTATTCTACAAAACGCTCTACCTAGACCATTTTTCTTCATCACGTTAAAGTTTCAGAATGGACTTCAGGCTCTTTTAAAACTTGTAAACCCTGCTCATTTGTCAATTTATGGAATTAATGCCCTTAATGGACAACCTCACAGAGTTGAAATCGTTAGAAAGGAAAGTCTTAGAAAATACTACCAAAGAAGAAGATCTTAGCATTATAAAAGAGACACTACTAAAAACAAGAATAAATACAGTACAGCTGAAGAAGTACTGCAGGGAAGACTCTGAAAAGATGATGCTTCTAGTCCAGAAACTAAAAGCAGCCAACATTGCATATCAAATGACATACAAACAGAAGTATGAATCATTTTTTACTGATGATTTACTCATTGCGCTTCATGACCTTCTATTCACAACATCAACTTTTGTATCATCGGATGCTTTACTTGAATACAAAAATGTAAGAAAGGATATCAATGAAGTAGTTTTGAGAATTTTGAAAAGAAAGACAAATGAAAAGATAAAAGAAAGAATTACTGAATATTTGCAAAATAGGCAAGAGAATGAGTTTTTAGTCATTAACTTTGCATTGATGGTTGAGAGAATAACGAATATAAATGAGAGAGATGCGAGGAGATTGAATGCAAGAAAAATGGACAAAGAGTTTCTGGCAGTGTTGGAAAGAAACAAGCATATTTTGATACAAGAGAATTTAAAAGATATAATGCAAATGGCTAAAGGTAAGCTTTTGAATGAACAATCAAATGATTATGACAAGGATTCGGGCTTTTTGCTTGCAATAGTATCCGAGGTGAACCAACTACTAAATGAAAAGGATATGGAACTACTTGATTATGTGCCAGAAGAACTTAACGAGGCGTACATTGGTTTTTTGCATTGTCTTATGGTAGATAACGAAAGCTCTGTCAGGGCATTTGAGATTATAAAAGAGCTAGGCGTTCTAGACACTCTATTTGAGATGCTAGCATCTGCCCATATGTACACGCAGCAAATTGACGAGACTGTTGACCCGGAAATTTCGTATTTGTTCTTTGGCCTTAAAATGATAAACAGGGCCGTTGCATACATTCCTAGTCTTCTTAACTTCTTTATAGCGAACAGTGATATATTTATCAATGCATTGTGGACTAATTTGAACGACAGAATTCTCGGACTCCTGTTTGAATTTGTCGCATTACTACTTACAGATGATGACGTAAGGAATAAAGTCTATGACTATCTCTTGTATGCCGAAGTCTTTGATCAGGAACGCAACTACAGAAAAAAGGAAAGAAACTGTAGAAACGGGAGTGTTTATGATATTTTCAGGCTCGAGTCAAAGGACAAGAATTATTTCTTTACAGAAAGATTTGTAAGGTTCTGCTCTGTGGTTGTATCTTACAAGATGCTTGAACCCGAAATATTTGGCTATTTTAATACTGCAATTGAGAGCAGCAGCCCGTCAATTGTGCTTTTAATTCTTGAAAAGATCGGAGAGAATAATTTTGCATTAAACAGCAAAATACTTACAAGCATAAAAAAGGGCATCGAAAGCGATGAGAGAATATGCGCAACATTTGTGAACTTTGTGATTGGCTTGAATGTTGAGCAGCGAAAAAAGGTTTTAAGCTTTGTAACAAAGGATGTTAGTTTCCTTTCATTGATATTTTCAGTTAGCTGTAAGAATTTTTTCAATTTCTTGTATCTTATTGATATAAACGAATTGGGCATGTTTCTGGGAGATGACTTCTTAGACAGACTAACCGAAAATACAACAGAAGGTCTCAAGTTCCTAATTTATGCATCACAGAAAATTAATGATTTTTGCCGCTTTGTTTTGCGAAAAGTTGAGTACATGAATATGATATCTAATTGTGACGAACTAAAGCTTGAATTGTATAACATCATTTGTGAAAACAACCTTTCCGACTTTGACACTGTTATTGCTAAGTCTAACGACAGACATGCATTCGTACTTCCAGAAATACAAAACAAGAATTTTTATGAAATACTATCTAAGATCGCTTTATACACTTTTGAAAGTAAAGGTGTCATCAAGAAGACAAAACTTAAGGATTACGTTTACTCACCGGAAAGTATTGAAAGCTATTGTAGGTATCTCAAATGCCTAGTCATTGTCGATCAGAATATTGATAGAGAGATTACTGCCCTTATTGATTTGGAAACTGAGGATAAGTATATTGCAGATCTTGTTAGTTACACAAACATAATGAATAACACTGCATACGAATACAAGGCTGAGTATACAACATTGCAAACAACACTCCTAAGTAGCCTAGGAACTAAAAATAATAGCTTGTTTGTCTCGAGGTACGAAAAAGCCTCTAGATTTGATAAGTTTCTATTCTTCTTTGCAATCGACACAGCTAACATAACAAATGATGTTTTTGAAATTGTCTTGAAACAGCTATACAACCTGGCAAATAATCCATTTAGCCCCGAAAACATACCTTTTATGAAGCACTGTCTTTGGGTGTTTATGTATTGCACGAACCTAAACAGTGCTATTTACTTCTTTAACAGCATAGAGATACCTGACAGTTTTGTGAACAGAGTTGTTATGCTCAACATTATCAACTTACAAAACGAGAATGACGAGATGTTGAATATGAATCTAATTGCACGTGCAAGCTATGATTTACAGGCTAAGATGTGTTTTATAGTTTGGTTAAGGCAGTTAAGAAGGGTTGAAGATATAAAAACATGGGCTAGTGTCCTCAAAAAGCATTTAGTTGATGATGACCTTGATTTTATGATGAGAGAGATTAATAAATAGTAACAATAAGCTATTGTCTTATAGTATGTTACTTACTTTCTACATTTCTTTTTTTGATGTTTTATATGTATACCTAAAGGGTATCTCATTTATAACAGTTAGAATCTCGTCTGTTAGATTTTAACCCCAGCATCCCATCAACATGACTTGGTAACATCTTATAGCTTATCTTTCACTCTTCCGCCTTTTGTTTTGCAAAGTATAATTCAAGCGTTTCTTTTGAACTTTTGATTTGATGTATGCATTTACAGCCGGTGTTGATTTAGTTTCTTTGCAGATAGATAATGATATTTAAAAAATGCTTCAACCTCGCATGGTAATTATAGGCTTGAATAAATGACATCAGGTAGCCTGTGAAGAAACTGTAAGGCTTATGGTAAAACAAGGTGAGGCTATGTAGTCCGGATAAAAAAAAACTTTTCTACCTTTTACCATTATTTTAATATATTACATCAGGTAATGAATTGAGATAGGTATAACAAGTAGGGACAATTTATTTGGAGTAGATATTGAGAAAAAGAGAAAGTATGACCTGCTAGCCAACTAGCTTGGACTAATGTATAAATGCAAGACTAGGATAATACCATACGTCATGACCTGGGATGCGTTGGTAACGACATTTCACAGTAGATATGCAAAGGCGTTAGATCTAACACCCACGATCAAAGCATACATCCAATCAAGAGTTATTAAAAGACGCTTGAGAGCATCTCCCTAGACTACCGCAGAGGCGAAGAGGAAGGCGGAAGAGGAATAGATGAGGTAGATGATGTTATGAATAGACTGATGGTAACAGAGGAGCCTGACCTAAATTCCAATGAATGATATAAAACAGCTAAAAGAACCCATAAATAAATTACTCTGTTACATCAGGTAATGGCAATCAAAAATTTTAAATTGCCAAAACAGCAATAAATAGCTTGATCTAAAGTATTTCATATCATTTCTACACTTTATTTATATCACAGCCACCAACAAAAAGATAAACAAGAAAACAAACAATGCAAATCCCCTAACCCCCTCAACTTGCACTACAGGCTCAACACCCGTTCTCCTCCTATAAACATAATACTCAGGCATAAAAATAGTCTCAAAATCTTCAAAACTGCTTACATTCCTTCTTCTCGCCATCTCATAAAAAAACATATCATAATTAACACTACTAGTTGGCAATCTTTCATTTCTATTATCATACTCATACCTTTTAGTCTCGTCACTTAGAATTCTATATGCATTCTGTACTCTATAAAATGCTTCATTACATTCTGGAATTTTTGAAATATCAGGATGAAACTGTTTTGTTAGTTTTTTGTAGTTTTCTCTTAAATTACTAAGATCAGTCTTTGAAACATTCATTATTCTGTAATAATCATCTTTTGGTATTTTCATGAATTTTTTTAGTGCTTCGTAGGTTTCTTTTACTTTTTGTGCTTTTTTGTATTCTTTGAGGTCATCCGCATTTTTTGTTGAGTTGTATTGTTGCTGTGTGTGGTAAAAGAATTTGTCGTAATCTTTTTCGTCGAAAAACTTATTTGCTAATGCTTTATGGTCCAAAATATGGGCAGTGATAAATTATAAAATAGAAAATTCCCTTGATTATGTATAAGTAAGAAAGACAAAGGGCAAAAGTTGCTTGAAAATTTGTATTTTATCCTGATTTTGCGAAAATGGGTAGTAGTTGAGCAGTAAATAGAACGGGATATCACTTACGTTCTTTAATTTTTTGGTAAATTATGATGATGTTTTTATAAGCTGGTCTTGAGAAAAAAGACATCTGTAAGGCCATAGTTTGTATGTTTTATTATGCTTTTGAGTGGTATCAATGGATATGCGATTTAAAATATGCCAGCTTAGAATGGCTAAAGAACCCTAATGACGGATTAAAGGTGTAAAAAAATACACCCAGCGCGGGGCTCGAACCCGCGACCTGCAGATTAAGAGTCTGTCGCTCTACCGACTGAGCTAGCCAGGCTTGATAAACCGTATTATAGGTGTTAAGTGCAGTAGTATCACTCATTATGACGAACATTAAATTACAAAATCAGCAACCACATTATATTGTTGTTGCAAATGGTTTTTCATGACAAGGGATGGTGTAGTTGCCATGCATATTGTAAGCAAGGTGTATAGCTTCAATCTTTGACTTTACTCAAATTTTAATCCACGGTATATAAAGTGACATTTGGGCTGTAACCTTATAACACAGGCACTGCTTTGCCCCATAATTTGATGAGTTACAAATCATCACGCCATCAAACGATAAGGCTTAGTTGACACGAACGAATAGAATTGACAAGCTGGAAATGATTTTAATGAGAAGACAGCGATTAGGAGAAATGAAAACATAGCTTGTCATTTGCGAACTACAGCAAAAAAACATTTTGTCTGATTTTTTTTAATGCATGAGGCCACATTTATTAAATAGTTATATAAGGACAGAATTATTGCTGATGCGAATCTAATTTGAGCTTTAGAACACATACTAACTACATACAATAGTTGTCAAAAAAGTGAAATTTACTAACAAGCAAAATTAGTAAAGCTGCATTTTTCGCAGTAAATCTTAGTGACAGATATCTCATTATACCTCGCCCACTAGCTATAAGCCTTTACCTCTGGTATCTTTGCAATAAATCTGCCACAAGTTTTACATTCCACGTCAAATTTTTCAATTTATTTTTTTTGTTTCAAATGGTTTCTTTTTTCAACCTGAAAAAGACATATCATAAAGAAAGATGGGACAAGAAAATATAAACACACTTCTTGAATGCGAAAAGATGGCACTTCAAATAATAGCAGACGCGCGTAAAGAGAGAGACGAGCTAAGAAAGAAGGTCAAATCGGATGCGTATGAACTGAACGAAGCATTTAAAAAAGAAAAGGAATTGGAACTAGATGAGCTAAAGAAAAAAAATATAGAGAGACTAAAAATTGTGGAACAGGAAAGCATAAGCGAATATGAGAAGCAGATGGAGATGCTAGATAAAGTTGATACTAGCTATTTGGTTGATACTATCATAGAAATGATAAAAAACGTTAGTAAATAAATTAAGTAACAATATTATAAGCATAAAAACGGCGTTTACATTTTCTTTTTCATGCAATAGTCTAACTGAATTTTCTCTTTGATTTTTTAGTTGAAAGATTCGTCTTATCTTCTAAAGTCATGGTAATATAACACCTGAATACAGATTTTATGTTTAATTGATTCATTGAGTTGCAGATATACATAATGTTACATTTCGTACTAAAAAGCAACATACATAAATGGTGAATGACTATGTGAGGGAGAAGTATCGCGGTATTGTAAATTAAATGGTTTATTATTGGTAATGGTAGCAATTGGAGTATTCAGCAGATATAGCTGTGATTTTTCGATCATTCACTCGAACAACCTTAATAGAATGGAAAGGTGTAATGGTTTACTATTAATATTACTTTTACTGTAAGCTTGCGGAGATAAAACTTAATGATAATTCTTATTACCTGTTACACATAAGAAACACCTATAGTAATAGCATCACACGACAACCGATCGATGTCAGTGAAGTCTGAAAATATGATTTGTTTGCAAAGGAACATAGTATCATATTTGGTGTAAAAAGTGGACTATAACATTTGCATCGACATGACATAGGATAGTTACAAACTTTATAAAGAGATTATAAAAGTCCGGCGGAAATAACAACAAAGTCGAGGCATATAATGTGTGTAAAGTGCTGAAGAAGAACTTAGGAAGTTTCTCAATGTGAAAAGCTCGAAGAGGAGGTCTAGAAGCAGTTGAGAAAAGCCTCCTAAATAGAGAGAGATGACACTAGTCGAAGATGTCAGTGATGGTCTTACAAATGCTTGTGACAAATTGTTAAACGGATGTAAGCATAACTCAAATAAATAAACATCTATTCTATTACATATTAAACCTACTTTCTTGCAAGAATGCCAAACTTTATATCAATTAATAAAAGTTTGTCTTTTGCTTTGCTCAGATTTATATTTAATTTTTTCATCGTCTTTCTGCAGTATTTTAATTATTATATGCCAAACATATCTTCATTTCTAATTTCTTCAATCCTTGTTTTTATAGGTTAATTCTCAAACATATTGTCAATTCTTAATCCCATATTTTATGCTTTTTAAACAAAATAACTAACCCATAAAAAACGATGAACCTTACTTCGTGCACAATCTACGTTGGAGACCTACCAAGCACCACTCTCGAGTCAGACCTTTTCAAACTCTTTAGCAAGCATGGCACTATCCGAAACATCAAAATAGTCCGTAACGACAAGCCAAGCACCGCGTCCTCAGAGTGCTACGCATACATCACGTTTGATAACTCGGAGGATGCAACCAAGTCACAAGAAAAATTGAACTTTACAATTCTAAATAACAGGCAGATAAGAGTGATGCTGTTTGACAAGAATCCAAAGATACATAATATTATAGTGAAGAACCTACCCGCATGCATTGACAATAAGACATTGTACGACACTTTTAAGATTTTTGGAGAGGTTTTGAGCTGTAAGGTAGCGACTGATTTGGCAGGAAAGAGTAAAGGCTTTGGGTTTGTTAGTTACACGGATAAGATAGCGGTTAAGAAAGCTATAAAGTTTGGAAATGAGACCAGTTTGAAAGGAAATACTCTTAAGGTTGATAAATTGATCAAGAAGAGTGAGAGAGTGAGTAGGAAAGATGCGGTGGAGCAATGCTTTACTAATGTTTACATTAAGAACTTTGACATAACAGAGGCTGAGTTGAAGGCTATCTTGGAAAGTTATGGAAAGATTACAAGTTTCTATGCACCGAAAAAGGAGGATGAGACGTGTGTTGGGTTTGCTTTCTGCAATTTTGAAAGACACGAGGATGCTAAAAAGGCAATTGAAGAATTGCATGGCAAGGAAATGAAGGCAATAAGAGTGTTGCACCAGCTTAATGTACCGGAGTACGATGATAGTGAAATAGTGCCTGAACCATTTTACATCCAGCGCGCACAGAGCAAGAGCGAGCGCGAAGAAGAAATAGTCAAATACTTCAGTAAGATGAGCATCGAGGGACAGAACTTCAGACGCAATCTTTTTATCACCAACATACCCGAAAATTACACGAGCGAAGAGCTTTTGAAAATATTTGCGAAGCTTGGTGGCAAGATATCCAGCTTTAACCTTAAAAGTGACAACGTAGTTAATAAAAAGATAGCACTAGTCTGCTATAGCACGCCTGATGAAGCAAGTATTGCAATTGAGAAGGGGAATGATTTGTATCTTGACGGTACTAAGTTGAATTTTGCTTATTTCAAAAGTAAGAAAGAAAGGTTGCAGGAACTCGAGGCAAACGAGTCTGACCCCAATGCCTTTAAGTACAAGAACATTGGAACGAAGAGGGTTGATAAAAAGCAAATTGGTGGTGAACTATTTAATCTTGTCCTGAGCATGTCACCAATTTTCCAGAATGACTGGAAAAGAATGGGCATCAAAGACGAATACGCCTTTGCAGTGAAAGTAACAAAGTCTTTGCTTGAAAGACCTAGTAACGAAATAAAAAATATGATGGGCCTTGGTAATGTTTTGAGCCAGAACATAAGTGATATTTTGAATGAAATAAAGAAAAAAAGAGATGAATAAAAAAATAAAAAAAACTTGAAAATGTTAATTAGTAATTATTAATATATGCCTTTGGTCATCTTTTATGTTATTGTATATGTTTATAGGAGAACTTTGAGGGTAAACAAAATGAGATGAGTTATTGCCTATACTACAACCCTATTTGGATGATTTATTAGTACCTAAGGATCAAATTAAGAGCGATAGCCTTTTAATACTTAATACAAGTGACTCTGCAGACTATTTATACGCATTTAACTTTCTTATCAAAGATTGGGGGGTAATACATTATGATTGACATGGCGGGATATAAATTTGTCTTGGCCGCTCGAGGAAAATAAAAATTAAAGATTAGCTTGCACTATGATGTAAGTCTTAGAGATCAAATGTTGTCAATGGGTAATATTTGACAATGAGGCTAACTAAGCAACGCTTATTTCTAGCATACAAAAATGCGTTAGCAATTCATCATACTGACAAATTTTATGAATATGGGATGGCATTGTCAGGGGTGACAGTGGATTAAATAAATTTCTACCTCTAACAACATCTGTTTCTTTTAAATTTAACATTTGTACTCCATTGCCTGTCGG
Source organism: Halesus radiatus (assembly GCA_022606495.2). Lineage (NCBI taxonomy): Eukaryota > Metazoa > Arthropoda > Insecta > Trichoptera > Limnephilidae > Halesus > Halesus radiatus. Next base: position 10,223 of record JAHDVE020002384.1, on the reverse strand, counting down.
AAACAACCCCGACAATGCTAATCTCGCCTCAGGCAAGCTAGAAACCAATAATATACTTAACTATATTATTAACACTGACCGGATACTCCCGATGGCCACGTTACATCAGGAGATTACTAAGTACATTAGTAAAAACGATTTCAAAATCAAAAGAATTCGTAAAAAACTCTCATTCTACCTACGCTTATGCGTAAGTAGAAACCTTGAGATAGAAGCAATCGATACAGCTTTGCGAAAAGCAGGCAAGAAGCTCGCCTGTAAATTCAAAGCGCAAACACTGAAAAGAAACGTTGCGCTTGAGAACACCGTTAGAGAAGATGGCAAACTGATGTCCATCCTCTCTTTAAACATTAACGGTATGAACAACAAGCTGGAAGAACTATATCTTCTGCTTATGAAATATGATCCTGATATCATTTGTTTCCAGGAAACCAACAGACGCGAGTACGAGAAACGTTTGTATCTTAATCGATACAGCGTTATTGAAGTACCCGCTGAGAACAACGGCCTAGGACTACTCCTGGGCATCAAGAAAAAGACAAATTTGGAGGTCAGAGTTATTGAAACTTCACCTGACGTTCTTATTGTCGAAGCAAAAGGCCGCGGGATCGATATGATACTCGGCAACGTCTATCGGTCTCACGAGGCTGGTAGACGAAACTTGACAATGGAAAGAGTATGTCAAACATACAAAAACTACGAGAATAAGAAAGTCGTTATGGTGGGTGACTGGAATGCCACACCAGACATGATGAGTAGTTTCTTTGTAAGAAAGAACATCAATGTGTTCGCAAATACAGCTCCTACAAGAGGAACTAGAATCAGTAGGCTTCGGCGCACTACTAAAAGACCAGTAGACTTTGGAATTGGCAACACTCCAAATCTCATCACATCACAAAGCGTGAAAAGAAAATGGAGACTGTCTGACCACTTTCCAATTCTAATACACTTGAGTGCAGAAACACCTCAAGCAACAGACCAAATAGTAGAAATATTTGACAGAAAAAGGCTACTAAACAAAAAAGTGGCCAAGAATATTGCCAACATGGACCTAATTGAAGGCTGTGACTCACTGCAACAAATGACTACCAACTTCTACAATCAGCTCAATTATAAGCTAGCTGAAGAAAAGGTAATAAGAAAATGTATAAAGTCAGACAATGTCTTATACATATCCAAAAAGGTCAAAAAGGCTATTAAGCACAAAAGACTTATAGACATCAAGGTGTCACGAAAACTTGCTACAATGGAAGAATTGGAAATAGCAAGGAAAAAAGCAAAAGCAGAAATCCAGACTGCTAGGCGTAAAAAATACCTGTCATACATTAAAACAGGTATAAACCATCTAAAAAACAACGATGCAAGAAATAGCTGGAGATGGCTAAAGTCACACTCCAAGCTTAGCAATAGATGCATGCTTAGCAACGCAATCTATCAAAACGGATCTAAAAAAATCCTTACTGATCCAAACATGGTAAATAAAGTGTGGTCAGACCACTTTATGAACCTATGCAAAAAACCCTCAGAGATCCGATATCTTGAGGACTACCGGTGGAGTGTGAGCTATGCTCATATCACAGATGCCGAGATAACTTGGGATGAAGTAACCTCAACCCTGAAATCCATTAGAAACGGTAAAGCTGCGGGATTGGATAAAATCCCTGGAGAAGTCTACAAACTTGTCGCAAACGAGCAGCAACCAGATAGCAACCTTGCTAAAAGTATTATCGCTATCTTAAACAAGGCATTTCGCGAAAATGCCTTCCCAACCAAATGGAACGATAACATCGTTGTCCCTATACACAAAAAGGGCAACAAACTCGATCCTAATAACTACAGAGGTATCACACTGATAAATACTCTGCTAAAAGTTCTGGCCAAAAGTCTTGCTGCCAGACTTCAAACAATTTGCTCAACGTACAAGCTACTGAGACCTGAGCAAAGTGGATTTATCACTCAAGAAGAGTGTGTATCCCAAGCAGCATGTCTAATTGAATGCTGCCAAAGACGAAAGATCCGAGGCAACTCTACTGTTCTTGGGTTTTTAGATCTGAAAAAAGCCTACGATCTAGTACCTCACAGTCTACTAATTGATAGACTGCGAGAAGCCGGTCTGGGTAATACACTCATAAGCTTCATCAGCCGGATGTATGAAAACACCACACTTAGAGTAAGGAGTGGCCAAACTATAGGAAATAGCTTCCTATACGAAAGAGGCGTGAGACAAGGATGTCCAACCTCACCGTTGCTGTTCAATATATTTATTAACAGCATACTTGACAAAATCAATCCAGTACCTGTAGAAGGATTGAGGAATGGCCTCAGAGGCCTGATGTTTGCAGACGATACAGTCATTGCAGCAGAATCTAGACCTGATCTAGAGCAAAAACTAGGGATTGTCAACAGCTGGATGATTGACAACCAGATGGAAGTAAACCCCACCAAATGCGGAATTATGGAGATTAATACTGACCCATTCTGCCCGCAAGGAAAACCTCTCGTATACAATGGAGAGGAACTACCTAACATAGATAGATACGTCTATCTAGGCTCCGAGATCAATAGCAATCTTGATCTCTATGAAATGGCAAAGTATAGACTTACCATAGGACGCTGCACAATGCTGCAGATAAAAAGTACCATTGGTAACGAAATTGTACCATTGGAATATCGAAGAATGCTGATAAACAATATCCTAATACCAAGGATTATGTTTGGAAGCGAAATATACGGAATGTGCGAGCAACGGGTACATCCACACAAACGTATTATTGACAATGCATTCAAGTGCATAGTCAAAAAGTCAAACTTCTGCCGTCTAAGGACGTACAGCGAATTTGACACAGAAATGCCATACGTGCTATCAGCAGCAAGTAGGGCCAGAGGGATCTCCAAATGGAAACACTCGAAAGGATTGCTTTCAGAACTGATAGCCGGGCACCAATCCTTTAAATCCAGAAAACGAACCTGGATAAAAGAAGCCTTTAGATGGCTAAAGGCTATGAACATTGACGCTGCACTACCAACAAATGAACTAGTGCAAGCTACAAAAACAAACAGAGTAAAAAAACTGTTTGACAAAGATCAATCTATTATTGGTCGTTTTGCTAATACCGTACATATTAGTAGCAACAAAATGCTTAGAAAAGCAGAATTACACGAAATGATTAGCATCAAAGGTCTAAATGCCCTAATGCGAATCAGAACCGGAACGTTTGTGTACACAAACGCTCTAGTAAGAAGGCATCAACTCGATGCCAATCTCTTAGACACCTGCATCTTCTGCAATGCTGATGTAGTCGAAGACACTTGGCACATGCTGATAGATTGCCAAGCGTTTAGGAAAGCAAGACGAAGATACCTTGCTAAACATCTGAGGAATTTTTGGAACCCAGTTCTTCAGAGATCTCTAATACTGAGTCTGCTCCTTGGAGGGGGGCAGGTAGCTTCCCGCTATACGAAGCTTCCGTGTGCGGTAGTTGATGCTATCAACTATCTGTCACACATCATGCCTAGGCGCCTCGCAATTATTGCGGAGCTCCTTGGCCCTGCCAATAGATAGTAGATCTATTTTCCTCCAGTAATCAAAGCACGAAGTGTATGATAGGAGTGGGCTCCAGGATTAGTATTGTGGTGGAAATGATGTTGAAGTTTTATGTAGTTACAATGTGATGAAAATTTTTAGCGACGGATTAACCATAAATAAAATCAGATTTTTTTTTTGGGATGGCATTGTGACTAAATCCACACTATTTATGTGAAAAGGATAGGATGTAAGGACATTAGGAGGACCTATATCCAACATATCCCTAAAGAAAATACTCGAGATCATATCCTTCGATTATAGAATAAATAATGTGCTGTGTGGAGTAGGAACGAGGCTAACGCGAGCTTAAAAACATCAAGGTTGTTAGAGCTCCAACCAGGTGAGGATTAGTCAGTATGCAGAAATAAAAACCATGTTTCCTTAATTGAATAAAATCAAAATAGAGAATTTAACAAAAAAATATTCTACCGTGTTGCGTGATTTCTTACCTCTGCTTGCTAGACAATTAGAATCAGTGATAAAATTTACCAAAAAACTAAGAGTTTGTTTTTTGAATTCGGAGCATTACCACTCATTCGTTGACTTGTGCTTAGTTTTTTTATCAAGTTTACATATTAATGTTCAAAACGTTGTAATCAAAAAAGTATCTTCTTTGACTTTCGCCAAATACACCGTATAAGCATTCCTTTCACAATTTACTTTACCAAGCCAAGTTTATGCAAAGAAAAAGGCCTAGATTGCTTCAGCTTTGATAATTGACTCTCGCATGAATTTATTTATCAAACAAGAAAGTCTATAGCGTTTATTCTAAACATAAATTCCATAACTTCAAATTTATTAAACTGAATCTGCCTTTTATTATTTGATCCGGTCAGCCTTCACGATCTGCATTTGATACCGTGAAAAATGAAATGCTGGCCAGAGTAGAGAGGCTTTGCAACTCAAAGTTAAACGCGAAGAACTTGTTCAAAGCAATTAATGAGCATGCAATAACCTTGATCAACTACCATATAGGCCTGCAACATTTGGAACCAGCAGACTTCGAAGATCTAGACCACTCGATCCGAAAGGTACTTGTAAAGCACTCTTTACACCTCCAACCAGGATGTAAGGAGAGGTTATACCTTCCAAGAACCGAACTTGGGAGGGGATTACACAATGTTGAGATGAAGAGCGAGTGTATGCTTCTTCAACTTAAGGAAGCGCTGGATAAATCTAAAATGATATCCACTAGAAAAGCAGCAATTCTCAAGGTTGAAGAGAATAACAGCACGCATCTTGCTCTGATAAAAACCTACATTGAAATAAAATACAATATAACCTCTCCTACAAAGGAAAGTCTCGAAACGGCACAGAAGGAGCGCCTATACAGCGATATCAAAAAGAAAACATATCACTCAAAGCTGTATATGGCCAAAGAAAACTCCCTAGTCAATATTAAGGACTCTTCCGTGTGGTTGAAAAAGGGAAACATTCGACCTAGGGATGAAGCAACCTTCTGCTACATACAAGACAGAAACGTCTTTTGGGGTGCTGATGTAATGTGCCAGCATTGTGGTAAGACCAAGAAAACCGTAGAACATCTTGCTACAAGGTGCGACAGGATGCTAGGTCATGATTACACGAGGAGGCATAATGAGGTCGTAAGGTGCTTACATCTGCTGCTGTCAAATAAATATGGATTCAAAAGGTCTAAAAAGGTCCGTGGACACTCGGTGCAAGAAGTTATGGAAAACGAACTTGCCGAGATTAAAGTGGATAAAAGAATAAAGACAGACATAAAAATTTCGAACAATAGACCTGACATATTTATATATGACAAGAAAAAGCAAGAAATTATACTGATTGAAGTCGGAATAACAAGCCAAGACAATTTGCAACAGGTAGAGTTAGAGAAGACAAGAAAGTATGATATTCTTGCCAACGAGCTTAAGATGTTGTATAGGTGCAAAAGTACCAGGATAATCCCTTATGTGATGACGTGGGACGGAGTGGTGACAAACTACCACCATAAGTATCTCAAGCAGCTTGAAGTAACGCCTACAATAGAGGCATACATCCAATCCAGGATACTGAAGAAGACTCTGGGGACCATATCCTTTGAGTACCGTAGAGGTATTGAAGATGGACTGGAAAAGGAAATAGTCATCCAAGAGGCAATAGAGCGGATGAGAGGAGCCTGTCTTGTGAGAGCAACAGCTGCTGATTAAATTTAAAGGAAGGAAAACCGGAACCCATAAATAAATTTTATATTATTCTTTGATATAAACAATATTTTTTTTATTGGTCATAAATGAAAATTTTGTTTGAAAGATAAAGATAGTATTGATTGAAACATTGCTGATATGAAACATCTATGTAACACGCTATTACAAAATGAAAAGATAGTGGGTCAGAACTAGCATGAGTACTTACGGAAGCTTGAATGAATACATCAAGAGAAAGGACTACAAAAAGATTCATAAGCTACTGTTAAAGATGAACAATGAAAAGCCCGCCTTCAACAATGTCATAAATATTGAGCATTACAAAGTGATAGAGAAAAAGAAAGAGGTTTTGAAAATGATTATTAAAAATGATGTTCAATTCATGCTTATCAACAGAAAAAGTATCAATAATGATATTTTAATGGTTATACAGCTCCTAGACAACGATTTTAACAACGAAATACGTGGGCTTATTTCCCATGTAATCATTAAGAGGGCCCTGAATGACATGAAAATCCCATTTAATGAAAATATTTGCTTGAATATGTTAAGCCACTGGGTATCGATATACAACACAAAAATTATCGAGCTCAAATTCAAGTATTCGCATCTACCTCCATGTTGGAATTTGACAGGCGAGTTTACATACAACTACTGTCTTTACTTCAAAAAGTACTTATTGAAAGCCTTGCAGCAAAAAAATACGCATTTAGAAATAATTAAGGCGATTAATATAATTTTGGAATTCGAAGACAAAGCTCTAAAGTATTGTTTTATAACATACTGCTGTGCTGATAAAAAGAACAATAAGATTACATTCCAAAATGATGAGGTAGTGCTTGCAAATAATGAGCCTAAAAATGAGATTGTTATATACAGCGGCACAGTATTATGCACACACAAAAAAATGTTGTCACAATGCTTTGCCAACCAGCTTGACATTTACATGCAGCATTTATTTGGCGTAATTGCTAAACTTGAATTTGACCAAACACAGATTGACATGAAAATATTTATAACATTCATTGATTTTTTTAGGCACCTTAATGATATTTTCTTGAAACTTCTGCATTTTGAAAGCTGTGATGCACTTTGTGTGATGCACTTTGTAAACTAGTGTCGATTTCAGATTCAAGGCTGTGCTTCTTGATAGCCAAGATAAAGAAGCCAAAAAGTATTTATGTGGCAAGCATCATCCTAAACACTCTTCTGTACATCACCACCACATTTGAAAACTTTCTTGATACAATTTACAAATCAACCAAAACAGATTTTACAAACTTAAAATATCCCGAAGAAATCCGCATAATTGAAAAAATGGCCTATAGCTATATCGATGGTAGTATTTGCAACTCATTTGTTGCATTAAAGACTATTAAAGAACCTGATATAGGTGATTTTGTGTACAAACTTATACAAAAAACTGTTTTTATAGAGGAGTACTACGAATTCTATGATGAGATTATATATCATATGATCGAAAATATACTAGCAGTACTATTTAGTCATATTATTACAAAGAAAATGAATATTGCAGTTGCAGAAAATCTTTTGGCCGAAATCACAGACGTAAAAAGGCTTATTTTGCTAAGAGTTGAAAAGATAGCATTTATGAACATCATTGAATGCTATTTAAAGATTTTCCTTATCGATCCACAATGCACGGATGACTTTGTGGAAAATTTTCGTAATTTTGGTGCAAACAATTTCAATTTCTCACAGATTCTTAAAATGCTGAGAGATGATTCTAATAATATAAAATTGTTTCTGGCATACAAAAAGAGCTTTGAAGAGCAAAAATAAATCAACCCATTATATTAAAATATATTTTAGGAAATATTTTACTTTTAGCTGATTATAAATATTGTCTTTATCTTCCACCCGATGCCAATGTTTTGATCTCCCTATTGCCCGCTTGCCTTTCATGCCATCATCAATTTCTCCCCGACGCTCTTCTTAAACTCTCATGTGCTTAAAGGAGAGATGCGCATAGGACATACGTTCAATGACAAAATACGCTAAAATTGTACATCTACACTAGTGTGATTCTTTAATTTTATCTTGCAGTACACCAATCAGGGATTTTTTGTAGAAAACTAGAACTAATTATGATTTTTGAACTTGGTAAAGTAAGCAAACTGGAAAGAATGAGCGTAGTTATTCCATGACAGATTTAGTGCTGTAATTATTGTAAAGAAAACCACTATAAGAGCACGATGCACACCACATTCCACAGATACATCTATTTTTGATACTTATGATAACACTAGAGGCACAACCCATGGAATAAAAGGAAGCAAGGACCGCTGTATACACAAAGATAGAAAGTAAGTCGCTTGATTAAAGTGCTAAACCAGAAATGATATTAACGCCAAGGTCTATAGCCATCATTTTGGTCTTTTAACAAGATTTAATACCTTAATTTCAAGCAAGTTTTGATTATATTTATATGTATATATACGATACCGCATGATTATTATGGGAAAGTGTCTCCTGGCTCCTTAGAAGCCTCACACATATTTTCTATTAACTCTTCTGCCACTCTATAATTCTCTTACTGATCCTCGATGCTCCTACTGTGTTCCAAAGATGTGACCTCAGTGTATTTTTCGGTAGAGGAGACTTGTGTATTCTTAAATGCTACGTGTCATACCCGACTCTTTAATTACTTTGCTGTTTAACAAATAATTATTTTACATTTACATATCTGTTAGCGGAAAACAAGTTAGTTACTACGCTAAAAGCTTTGTTAAATTGTACGGAAACACTGCGTTTCATTATCACGGGTACTCATAAATAGGTTAATGAGCTATTGGAAATTTAGTAAGAACATTTGTGTATGAATCAAGATCATTTACATAATGTTTATGGCTATGAATGCCTTTATTGTTCTTGACAATTATTTTTCACTTTAAGCCACAGTACATGCTTTCGGAAAATTTAGATTTCTCGCAGAAAATTTCGGCCGATATTCTCTTTGTATTGCTATAAGACTAATTTATAGAATAAAAAATTTATGAATCAGCTAAATGCCATACGACCCTTTATAATTTACATTAATGATTTATTTTCGGGTATTTATTCATCAAAAATCAGCTTTACCAATTTACGTATAGATTGCTGTAATATAAAATCATTAAACAATCTAAAAAAAATAAGAAATACCATTTATTTATCAACTATTATATTCTATGCTATTAATTTACATAACTTTGCTAAGGATTCGTTCAATTTGAGGCCTAAAAGCTTAGATAAAGCATTTATTTCACCATGCAGCCATAAAATCTCAATAATCTTGTTGACCTCATCTGGCATATTTGCTCTTGTATAGTATTCATGTAGGTCATATATATTTTGCAAGTTGTTTTGCTTGATACATAGTTCCATGTATTTTTTGATTGGGATGTCGTAGCAAAGAAAAATAATGCCGAGGGCTTGTGAATCTGTAATATTTTCAAAAAAACCACTTGGTAAACTAGCAACCAGTTTTTCGCGTTCTCTTGTATCTATTTTCCTATAAACAGAACAGAGTATCTTTTGCATATCAAATGGTACATTTTCCAATAATGCTATTATTTTGGTAAAATTTTCGCTTTTACATAATCTGATAATAAACAGCTCAAGCTCTGCTTTGATAATGCTATCAGCTGGTATTTTGACCCGTGTTTTTGTTAGAGCTACAAATATCAGTTCATATGGTGTTATTACTTGCCTTTTGTAATTTCTATACAAAGTGATGGTAAATAGCTTAGCATCACAGTGTAATATATTTCCAAACTTATTATCTGTAACAAATATGTGCTCGTCTATAAGAAGAAGTATTTTGTCATATGTGATAACAAAAACGTAATTGTTATAGACATTTAAATGCACGATAGTTCCAAACGCAACATCCTTTTGGTAGATTAGCACGCTCAGTAGTGTTTCTTGTTCCCTTGTACCAATTCCTATCTTTTTTATTGTATTTTTTTTGATGATGGTAATTTCGGTAGAATTCCAAGCGTACAAAATAAAATTTTCTCCATAAATGCTAAAGGTAATGTTTTTCGATTTATTGGGGGAATTTTCTTTGTTCTTGCAACTAATTTTTGCTATCTCTTCTCCATTAATATGCAAAAAATAGTCGTCGTATCTTATTAAAAAGCCGTAGTGCATGCTTACTATATAATCTAATGCATACTCTACGCATATAATATTCAGTTCCATATCTAAAAACACTAGTTTATAACTTTCATGGGTTACAACTTTACACATAATATTCTGGGCTGTTATAATAGCATCACTTATTGTATCATCAAATGACTTCTTAGCCGTCATGTCTAATGATATTAATTTTTCACTCCAAACCACGAAGTTGACACCGTTTGATGCTGTTTTGACATCAGTAAAATCAAGGCCATATGCCCGGAAAAAATACAAATCAAAAACAAAGCCATTACTGGGATAAAATAGTTGGAAGGATTCTAAAA